>VYZQ01019352.1:0-22620 GCA_013400655.1 Mystacornis crossleyi
GTTCTCTTGTGCACCTTGTGTTCCTGCCAGCTTGTGAGGAGTTTGCCAGTGCACTGCCTTCTGCCTTAGGATTGTGCTGGTAGAATTATCATCCTGCTTTTGTAAGTGCTGGCAGCTGTCAAGCTGGTGTTTACCTTCCCTGAGTCAGCTTACCTGATAAGCACACCTATTACACTCCGGCTTTGTAGAACTGGTTATGGCAGCTCTGCAATCAGGTGTTGGCTTGAAATACCTCTGAGGGAATGGTGGTGGTTGAATGCAGGCACGGGTGGAACACCAGGCAGTGCCACAGGGTTCCTTTGGAATAAAGGGGACTCTGCAGATCTTGCTAATGGAGCCTTTGTACAGTGCTGGTGTAGGATATCAACATCACCCTGTGGTTTTCCATCTGAGGAAGATGTTGGGCTAATTACTTGAAAAGCTTGATGCAGTGGAACCTTCATGGGATTTAGGAGGGAGGACTGGACTTGTCTTAATCCCTGGAGTCCATCTGTTCCAGAACCCTCGGAGTACTGGCAGCCCTGTGGAGGGGACTGGTCAGGTGCTTTTGACTTTTCCTGTTTTATTGTTTTTTGTACTGCTACAATAGTTCAAGTGGTTCTTCCTGCCATGGAACTGTGTGCTCAGGTGTCTCATTGCATGTGACCCACCCTTCAGAAAAGGGAATGCAACAAGAGTATAAGAACTGGCCTGCTTTGAAATGCGTGGTCTGAGGACTATAAACATTTAATCTTTACATTTTTCTATAGATGCCAGTTTGAATGCTGGGAACTGTCAGAGTAACTGAGCTGGACTGTGGTAGCTGGAGGGCTGAAAAGTTTGATTTGAAGTGTCTTACAGCTTGATCCTGGTGGTCTGTTGGAAGCAAACATAGTTTTGAGGCAAATAATATCTTTAATGAAACAGAGTTGACTCTTGTTCCCAAGCAGTGAAACAGCTTCTACTTCAACAGGTCATTCTAAGAAAAACAATAAAACCTTGTGTATGTATAATACAAGCAGCCAGTATTTTATTTAATCCCAGTAAAGGTTTTAAGTGTGTGGTGTAGACGTGCTGATGTCGCTCTGTCGCAGTTGACATCTGTGTCACTTGTGACATGAACAGAGCTACTTCAGTGTGAGGAGCTGTACTGGCATGGCAGCACTGGCACTGGAATGTCAACTTGTGAGCAGCTGGTTTTAAATGAAGGATGTGTCTGAATTTCTCCTTTTGCTGTGAGGAGCACCTGACATCTGTTGGCCCTGTGGAGGGGCCTTAAGGGAGGGATGAGGTTCTCCTAACAAAGGACCACTGCCAAGGATTGAGCTTAACTAGGAGTCCCAGGTGTTACCTGGGCAGAAAATGCTGGAGTATGAGTCCGGCACCTTGTGCTAGTGGAGTTCTTAGAAGCTCTGTGAAGGATTTTTTCCACTTCAGAAAAAAAACCAGTTATGTTGGATCTTGGCCTGGAAAACGTTGAAAACATTCTACTCACTTTTCTTCAAGCTGAGGAAGTCAGAAATGAGTCTGTTTTAAGAGCAGCTTCTAATTGCTGCAGTAGTATATGTCAGTATAAAAATCATTTGTGCAGCCTGAGTTGACAAAAGTGTTATAACTCAGTTCTTGCTGATTGTTAGGAGCAAAGAAATCTGCCATCCTTTTTTAGAAAATACATTTGAAATAAAGTAATGCAGTAGTGCACTTCCACATGAGTTTTAACTTAAAAGTTAATTTTAAGATTGCCTCAAGTAACATATGCACTGCTTGCAAAGCACAAACCCATTAGGTTTTCTGGAATGGGATGTATTTTGAGCTCTGCTTGGCTTTCAGAAGAGCCTTTCACTTGGCTGTAGGAATGCTGTTTCTGTAATGTATGTGCAATCCATGAGAGAGGACCTGAGGGTATAAACTGAAGCTTTCAAAAACACAACTATGAAATAAAGTTTCTATTTAAAGATTTCCAGATAAATGTGCTGCTGAGCAGCTGAATCACTAAGCAGAGGGACATTTTGGAAGGAATTGCTGATGCTAAGGGGCTCTTTACCTATTGTTAAAGTTAGTCTTAACTGTGACTTATGAAGGGGTAGTTTAATACTTTGAGTTCAAGATGGGGGAAGTTGTTGCAGCTGAACATATTTTTGATGATTTTTCATTGCATTTTTCAATTCTTTGCATGTCTTAGTCCTAAGTGGGGTGTTACTTAATATGGGTTTATTAGGTTGTTGCATCCTCTTAATCCTAAAAAAATGGAGAACTTGAATAAAAAGCTGGAACCCTTCAGTTAAACTTGACTGTACAATTCATTGTTTTGAAGAGTGGATGCTCACACCTTCCTAAGAGGGAGGCTGGGCTGTGTGGGCTGGCAGAGTTACAGAGTGCTGCAGCTCAGTCCCTGTTTGGGGTGTTCCCGGGGCAAACCCCCGGTGCTGCTGAGGTCTGTGTGCATCTCCTGGTCTGGCTGTAGTCACAGGGGTTTGTTTGACTTGTGTATTAAAGCCTGGTCCAAAGGTAGAACTGCCAGCAAGGAAGGAACCTCCCCTGGTTTTGTTGTAATGACGCGTTTGCTTGTGTCAGTTGACAAATAATTAAACTTTCCAGGCCTCTAATTACAGGATTCAGTGTCCGTTTGCCATCTGTATGCTGGGAGAAGGGATTCTTGGCTAATAGAGTCTGCAGAGAGCTTGGAATTAGCTGACTCGTGTACAATGCTGTGAAAAGGCAGTTATATTACAGTTGTGCAGGAATGAATGCTGTATTTCTTTCAGGTGGTGGATACCTCCAAAAGTATTGCAGATGTCCCAGAGTGGTTCAAGGGCAGCCGCCTGAACTATGCAGAGAATCTCCTGAAGCACAAGGACAATGACAAGATTGCACTCTATGCAGCAAGTAAGGAAAATTAATGCCTTGTATTTGTTTGCTGTTCACAGGACTAGGCCTTGTGAAACAGCTCTGATGAAACCTGGAAATGAGCTGGTTTGGATAAGGAGAAAAAAGGGTAATAAAGTCAGTAACACTGCACAATCTGTGATATGGCTCTGCAAAAAAAAAAAGGCAAAAAAACCCCAGCAAAAAATATTTAATCAGGAAATATGGATAGTTCTGGAAAGTACTTGGCAAGCTAAATGAAGTTTTCTTAGAATGTGCTCAACTGCATGAAGGTAGTGGAGGTCATTCTGTGTTTAACAGAGCTCGGTATTTGAGGTGTTATTTCACTCACCTACTGCTTGCCTTCAGGAAGTATTTTGGCACTCTAGTTTGATTATGTCCTTCCCACCCTCTTCCTATGCCTTTTATTTTGGGAATACTAAGAACTACATGGGGTTTAGGTAGGAATTAACTCTGCTTTTGGCAACGCAGAAACAACAGTCATGTGCATGGAGGACTTGGAATTTTACTTTTCTGGAACGCTGAAGCTCAGTCTTAATTTCTGTTGTGCTGAAGATTGGAGCCTAGAAAAATCTGTGTACACTTATAAGGATGGCCATGATAAGACAGAGAAAAGGGGCTTTTTTTTTTTTGCCTGCTGACTTTGGTAACTTGAAAAACCAGTTCTAATCCCTGTTGAATGGGATTAGCTTCTGTGCAGGTGTGTGAGTGCTTCCTTAGGGAGCTGCATTCTGGGCTTCCCTGCTGCTGGACCTAATCCTTATCATGAGACTGACCAAGCAGTGATGCTTCTTAGTAGCTTATCAATAAACAATGAAGCCTTGCAGCTCCTTAGCAGAGAACATGATGCAGAACTCTACATAGATGGTGTAGGTGTTAAAAATACTAGTTTCTGATTTTAGATACATGGGATCAGTTTTTGAGTTACAAATAAATTGTTTTTAAACAGCTGTGTGAGGCAACAATCACCTTCTGTAAGCTTACTGCTGGAGAAGTGCTTATCAGTTGCATTTCAGTGCTGAGAGGTATTGAAAACCTCTCTGGTCTCATATATATTTTAAAATCAACTAACAGTTCAAAGAGAACGGTGAAATCTGTGACCCAGTTTTGGTGGAATAAGAATTGATCTGGTAAAGCGTGATGGAAATGAGGCTTGTAACCAAAAGCTGGCTTCAAAGTAATGGACTCATCACTTTCAGATTTTGAGATCCTTAGAGAAGCTTCTTATGTATTATTTAGTGCAGAAAAAAAGTCAATGTAGTTAAGTACATCTTGTGGAGCACTTGAAAACATTGATTAGTAAGTCAACTCTAAATGTATGTAGAATTGATGTGATTGATTTGTTAATGTTAACAACTAAACACGCAACTAGAGAAAGTGGAGATAAATATTGTCACTTCAAGTTATCTCAGGAATTATCAATTCAGTGAATTGCTTGGTTTGACGTGTGATTACATTGGTCTGTAGGTCTTGTTGTTAGGAAGTCATGGGGTATACCAGAGACTGCTTTGTGTCCCATAATCACAGGTGGTGACAGCAAAAGGAGCAAAATGATTTTCTAGCTGATTCTTGTATGAGTGCTGGAATGAACAATCGGCTCCTCTGTCGTGAACAGACTTCCACCTGCATTTCTTTCGTGACCTTCTGTTGTGTTTAATCTTCTTAAGACCTCTTAAGTCAGAGTATTTTTTGATAACTCCCTGCTGCTAGGTCAGAGTGGTGGTTTGGGGGCCTGGCTCGGGTTTGTGTTCACTGGGGATGATTCTGTGGGAGCAGTGTGGATGTCGTAGGGTATTGCAGTGTAAATGTAACTTCCCTAAACAATTTCACTTGTCACTGGCTCCCACGGTGAATCTTTTTTGTGATTTAATCACGGAGCGAGATCAGTGTCTCATTTCCTGTTGTTCTGTGGGAACAGAGGCTCTGTTGGCAGTCCCTGCTTGGTTTGTAACTACACGTAACAGGGACTTGGGTTACTTTGCATCACGACCTGCTCCCTTGCTCTGTGTAAGTCCAGATTTATTGGTGTGAAAGCCTAAGAAGGCAAAAGAGTGAAAAATATTCATTGATTAAGGCAATCAGTCGGATGGCAGATGTTCTGCAATGACCAGGGTGTGCAGCTCACCTTTCCTGTGACATCCTTGGCATGTGTGTCTTCATAAGAAGTGCTGGACAGTGAAAATAGGACAGGCCCCATGGTTTGCAGGAGTCCCACTGAGGAAGTACAGGAAGGGACTTTAAAGTGACAGATTTTTGCTTTCATAACATTTAGGTTTGTTCATTTTGTTTCACGAGTGATTTATTAACAGCTTATGTAACATCTGACATTCAGTACAATAGGGAAAACACCCTGCAGATCCTTTCAGAGGTGAATGGAGTCCAGTTCAGTTTGTTTGCTTTGTGCTATGTTGGCAAAGGCAGATGTTCCCAAAGCACGTTGAAAGTCAGGCCTGCACGTGCATGATTTTCTAGTCAGTGACTTGCTCTAATAAAGCCTGAACTCAGCAGCTTGTGCTGCTTCCTAGACCTAATGAGAAAACTGAGCAAAAAGGGAAAAGGAGGTTCTTGCCATGTTAGAAAATAGCCTTGGTGAGTGCAGTCTCTTTACCATGAATCCTCTTTGAGAGCACACCTTTCTCCAGTGACTAGTCTGTGTTGCTGCAGGTGTTTGTCTTCAGAAGTGTCCTCATGCCTACTGAACAAATACCAGTGATTAATGTTCCCATTCAAAAGGTTTTGGTGCAGCATGAAAAACTTCAAAAGCAAAAGTATAAATATTAGTGGAAGCTGTTCTCTTAAAATGGCTTTCTACTGGAATTAGTTGTTTGTACTAGACTCATGTTGCAGTGCCTGATTTGACTGGTGGTTTTAATTTTCTTTCCTCAGGGGAAGGCAAAGAAGAAATCCTGAAAGTTACTTTCGAAGAACTGAGACAAGCTGTAGCTTTGTATGCTGCAGCCATGAGGAAGATGGGAGTAAAAGTAGGAGACAGAGTTGTGGGTGAGTAATTTTTTTAAGGGACAGGAGGTGGAATTTTTTTGAAACGTGCAAGTGAGTGGTCAGGGGTATGGAAACATGACCATGAGAGCATTTCACAGAAAATTTCATGTAAACATTCTAAAGAAAAGGCTCTTATGCTGCTGTATTTACATTTGTAGGAAGTGCATTTCTAGAGGAAAGGAACCTGGATTAACCTGCAGGTTCTCTAGCACTGAAGGGGGAAGGAGAATGCTTCAGAAACACTCTGTGGAAGCAGAGGTGATGGGGACTCTGCCTCTAGCTGAGTCACAAGGTCTGGCAGATCCACGTGGGGCAGTCTGGGAAATGATGGTCCAAGGTTGGTTGTCCTGGTGCCACTGGCAATTCCTGACCCTGTGGCCCCAGGCAATCCAGGGCTCTGTGAGCTGCAGGTCTGGAGGAGAGAACTTGTCCTGCCACCAGAATGGTGAGGGTGGGCAGCAACTCCTCAAGTCTCTGTGCAGGGATGAGTAGTTAGAACCCTGTGATCCTTTCAGCAGCTCACCACATCTTCTGCAGTAATGTTTCCTGTCACGAGGCTGTCGTGTGGGTTTTTCTGTATAAACAGGTTTTTGTCCTGTGAACAGCCTGTACAGTGTGCAGTCCAGGCATGGAAAGGAGTTACATTTATTTCTAAATTGCTTTGATTGGTTTGATCTTCCAGCTGAGCTGGATCACCTCTGTTTTGTGCTCTGTGATACCCTTGAGTTTGTCAGTGCAGTGCAAGTCAGAACTGCAATATCCTCAAAGCTCCTTGAATCCTACCTGGTGGTTCAGCTGGTGTTTGTATCCATTGTACTGCTGGAATCACGTTTTTTTGAGCAACACTTGGCCATTATCCTAAATGTGTGTGTAAATTCTTGCACGGTGCAAACCCAAAGTGATGAAACTCTTGGTTTGTTTTTGGCATGCTACAAATTTCAACCCGTGTCTTGAAAACCAAATTTTAAACCCACAACTATGACCTGAAAATGTAACTCGACTCAGTAGAACTCATTTCTTGCATATGGTATGAGTATTCTCTGGAACTGGCAGCCAAACATGAAATTTTCACAGCTGGTGGCTTGGTTTTTAACACGGAATTGAAGCTAAATCCTTAATTAGGTAGGAACCATACAGTGAGGTTGAGGCGGTTTGTCTGAATGAAGATGGTCAAATTTTATCTCAAATTTCACCCTTAATGCTGTCATGTTCATATCTGACCATTTCTTGAGCAGCAACAGCAGGGAAAATGTACTCTGGGCTGGAGAAAACATGGTCTTGAAATATAGCTGTAGACTGTGCTGCTAATACTGCTATTATAATTTTATTAATACTTCCTTTTAGCTAATGACTGTCTTGTTTAGCACTGCAGGCTGGCTGATTTTTTTTTAACGTTTCTTGTTTTGGCAACTGGCTTACCTCATTTAAATTAAAAACATAGTTGATATTTTAAAAAAGCATTGATAAAGTAGTACAATTTAGGTACTTCAATGGGGTCTCAACTTCTTTCCTGTGTTTCTCTATGCCAGAGGATATTGGCAATCCTTGGAAGAGCTCAACTGTGACATTGCAGTCAGAGGCTGAAGCTTCCCAAAACTGAGCTGGGGAAGAGAGGAAGAGATAATAAGTGTTGCTAGGGAAAGCTGGAGTCCTATACCCACTCGTGGTATGAAAAATCAGGCTCTCCCAAACTTGCCAGAATCCATGGGGATGTAATTTTTTCCAAAACTTAGAGCAGATGGCAGAAGGAAAGGTAGTTCTTGCTGTGATTCATAGTAGTAACACAGGGCATGCTTCTACTGCTTCCAAAAAGCAGTTTTTAAATAGGAAGGAGATATTCTATGAACTTCATTACAGCTGCCTAACATGTAGTCAGCCTGTCAGGTTCTGGTACCCTTTGTTGACATTTTCTCTTAGAATCTGGAGCTGTTAGAATTACACATGAGACGATTGCTGTTGTGTTCCTGTGAATTTCATCTCCATGCTTTGCTGCCTCTGAGACAAGGCTGCTTTAACTTCTCATTATACTTAACATACCCCCTAGTTTGTTCAGTGCAATTTATGGTTGCATCATGACATTAATAGTACATTAAAGCTGGGGGTGGGCGAGTGTGGGTGGACAGGCAGTGGTGTCAGCACTTCTGTAGCTTCATTTCATCCTAGTCTTCCCTTTCCATCACTGAGAGCACTTAATAGTGAACATCACTGAGGCAGATGTGTTGTGAAACGTATTTCACCCTCTAAAGATGTCTTGCAGTACTGTCAGTGATGCTTGAACAGTTGGGAGAGGCATACAGCACCCACTGCAAGCTGCACAGACCCACGTGTGAGGCACTCCTGGTCTCCCCCTGGCCATCTGTCTGGCAGATAACAACGGCTGAAATAGGAATAAAATAAAACTAGGAGAATGTTTCTCTTCTCCGGGTTGGTTGCTTCTACTGTATCCCTGTAGCCGGCTTTGCTCTGTCACAAGTCAGCAGTTAAAAACAATCTGATCTTCCCTACGTGTTCACACAAAAACATCCTCAACAAAACATCAGTGAATTACATTGTTTAGAGCTGGTATTTTATCTATAGCAACTGTATTAGCCCTGGTTGCTTACGTGGGTTTTAAAGCTAGCTTGGTAAGAAGATTAGCATGGTACTAATAGTCTCAGGCCACAGTACTGTTAGCCAGGGTGGCCACTTGCAAGTCCCTACAGGAGGATGAAATGCCGTGTTGATATTGAGAAGGGAAACTGGAAGTGTGGTCTCTGAATTCTGTTCTGTTTGAGAGCTGGTGTAGCTCCATAGTATAAGACATTGAGAAGATATTTTAGTTGCTGCTCCCTGTTTTCCTTCTGCCTGGTGTGTTCTTTTCAAGGCTCAGACAAAATCTTTGATTCAAGCTCCCAGTTCAATTGTTGATTTTTTTTCCTCTGTGCAGATAACTGAATGTTTGGGTACCTCTGTTTCTGAGCACACCTTTATTAAACTTTATGAAGGCATGAGGTGCTTGCATGGAATTTGTTCTCAGCACTGAGAAATTAGACTTTTGCCCTCGTTTTCAACATGATTATATCAAATTTTTGAGCTACAGTTTTTACCTATTCTGTTGCTAAAGTGCTGCAGTGTAAATGAACACATGTAAGTGTAATCTTGGGGTGTGCTAGATTAAGCAAATGGCAACTGACAGAAAATGCTGAGGCACTTACAGCCTGATCTGCTCAGGACTGTAAGTGCCTCTTAAAAAAAAAATAAACAAACAACAGAAAAACAAACAAACCCAGAGAGTGTTTTTAAAGTGCCACTTGTCCTGCTTAGAGATTTCACAGGTTTTATGTCAGGTAGCTTTCATCTCTCTGTTTTTATGGAGACTGTATACATTTTTATAAATGGAGGAGGAGTGCTGCTGGGACCCTTGTGTGCCATACTCTGATATTCCTCCTTGAGTTCCCAGCTCCTGTGTTTTGAGCAGTTCTTTATTATTAAAGCAGCTTTATTCAGTTGCTTTCTAGTTCACCCCAAGTAGGAAGAACCTTTTCTTTCTAGTAACAGAAAGTACTTTCCACCTTTCTTACCACCTTCAACAAAGGGTTAAGGTAAGATGCAGAGATGAAAACATTCTGTAGCCTTTCCTGTGCTGACACATCCTAATTTTGATCCTTAGCTGCAATGTTATACCAAGGAACACGGAGGCTCTAGTTAAACATATGAGCACTCACGATAAATATTTAAATCAGCAGTACCATTATTCCTCTGTAGTACAGAGCTTCTGTACGTAGGTCACTGCTGTGACTCCTGCCTGATGTGAATCCAGCTAAAGGAGTTGCCTTTTTCATCCTCTTTGTCAGCCCCATTCCCGTTTGTCCAGTTTTAGGCACTCAGGACCTGTGTCAGCCCCGAGGAGTGTGCTGGTGTCTTGAGGGGCACAGTCAAATGCAGGGAGCTTGACATACCTGGCAGTTGTTGTGATCAGCTTGAGAATCTCAGATGTGAGAGGAAGAAAAAAATAGACAATTTTACTTATTTCTAAAGGAGAATCCATTTGAATCTGAAAGACTGCAAGGAGTAGTTTGTATCATTTAGCTGTTGAGAGAAAAGGAGCACGAGTTCTTACTCGTGGTGTGTTGGGAGGGTCTCCAGCCAGAACAGACCCATGTTTCCATCTGTGGTGGTGTTGGGACAAAGATTTGAGATCCCAGAGAGCAGCAAAGCTTCAGGGATCGGGTGAAGATACAGAAATGCAGAGTCAGTTGCTGTGTGTGTTTCATACCTTTGGGCACTTTTGGCCGGTGTCCTCCAAATCTCAACCACCACCTCAAAGCCAGCTGACAAACGAAAGTAATGATTTAATTGTCTGGCTCTCAATAATCAGCAGAGACTTGTGTTCTTGCCTTGAGGGCTTTTGTGTAGGAGTGGTGAAAAAGAGAATTGCTTAGAACAGAACTGAGGCTTGTAAGCTGTGGCCAAGTAACAACTGCTCCAAAGCACAGGGAGAGATCTTTCAGTTTTCCTTGCACTCTGGCCCCCTGATGGTCCCATCCAAGAAATGCTCGGTGGAAATATTTGGCATCAATTACAGAACTGCTTTCGTCACACAGAATGACATTTTGATCTGTTCTGCTTCATATATTTCAAATTATTTAGAGAGGAATATTTGTCTTACAAGAAAAATCACGAGGATTTTGGGATACTGTGCCTTGTATAAACTTGACCCCAAGGGAAAAATAGCAAAATAAATACTGCTTTTATGGGCATGAGCTTTTGCTGCACTTCATGTGCTTAAGAACATCACTGAACAAACCACTGTAAGCTGTAGGCAGTTCTAGGGAGTAATTTATATCTTAACATGGCATGGGCTTTTATTCACACTCGTGTTTACCAGAAATTGTTGGGCTGAAGTCATAATGCTGTTTTAAAAGGTGCTACCCCCAAAAGCACAGCAGCTTTCAGTAACTGCAGTGGCACTGCTGGTTTAAGGAACTGATTTCACCCATCTTTGCATGAGGAGAAAATCTCAGTTCAAGACTTAATTTTCAAGTTTACTCTTTACGAAGTTGAAAAAGGATGGATTTTTTTTCAAGCTGTGGAGAAAAACCTCACAAAAATCCACCTTGGTACCCTCCTACCTGATAATATCAATGTAGCAGAAAGTCCTGTTAAGATCTGTGATCCTTGTTCCTGTCCTGAAAAGTACCTCCATAAATATCCTTCTTTGAGGAGAGCCTTGCACTGGTGAGTGTTTGCTGTCTGGTAGAAACTCGTGGTGCACCTGCACTCCGAGATCTCAGTGCCCCACCACTGCTGTTGAACAGGTTGGAAAACATTTTTATTGCCATTTCAGTTTTGCGTTCAAATGCAAAATTCTCATTAAATGTCAGACTACTGCAATTATGCCATCCTGTGCTTTTTTTTAAGTTCTTGGACATCTTGTTGGTTACTTACGGAAGGTGATCTGAAACTCCAGATCTTTGATCTACCTCAGTGCAGTTTGTGAATTCCAGTTGCATGTTTTCATTTGTGGGCTGGATTCCGAGCAGTGCAGAGTCAGACTCAGCCACCCAGCACCTTCTGGAGAGTTGCTCAAATTGAGCTCACTGAAACTAAAATCTGGCTTTCTCGACATTAATTTATTCGGTATGTCATGACAAATTGAATTTAAATCTTGAAATCTTGCTGCAAGCTAATGAGAGAAACCTGAAGAGCCACGTTTGTGTGGGAATGTTCCAGGGCTTGTCCCACTCTGTTACTCCCTTATCTGCTGAGACACTGGTTTTGCTTGTTTGTGTTTAAGATTCTGGCAGTGTCTACCAGACAACGTTTAGCTTTGTGAAGCTGAGTCTCTGCTCTTGAGCTATTTATAATCTTTCCTTACAGATACTTGTTCCTTCTCTAATGGCTGTTCCTATGGTCGTGTTCTATTCCCCTGCATGCTGCTGTATTCTTCATCTCTGTGTCCCCTAATCAATCCATTAACCCTCTCCCAGGTACTCTTCTCAGTGTGCTGCCCTCTCACCCCGACAGGCTTATTAAGCAGGAACATTTGTAAATTGGGAGTAAGGCTGTAGGTAAAAAACCCGATACAAATATTTTTATAAATGGATTTATTACGAATTCCTTGTGTAACTGATTTGGCTTCAAGGTATGATGTTGTGTGGAAGACTTTGAAGAGTGCTTCAGTCTAGGATTTTGTATTTTTAGTCTGTTTACTGTATACATTATATATACTGTTTTTTAGTGTTGTTGCATCTCTAACCATCCCACCTCTGCCCTAGGTTACTTGCCCAACAGCATCCATGCAGTGGAAGCAATGCTGGCTGCTGCAAGCATTGGTGCTATCTGGAGTTCCACATCCCCAGACTTTGGCATTAACGTGAGTAGCCTCCGTGCCTGAGCAGAACAGCCCTCGCCGTGTCTCGGACCAGCGTCAGGGTGATGAATTCGGGTGGCAGATGGATTCTGGTCCCTTCGGTCTTGCTGCCACCTCCTGGCACAGCCGAGTACTCCGGAGCTTTTCCAGCTGCCGCGAGCTGCACAAACCCCCTCGCTTTCAGCTGTCGCTCCTGGTTTTCAGCTTGGCGATTGGAGTGGCTTTAGCTACTCACTGTCGGGATATTTTCGGATGGACTCCATGGTCTTGGTGAGCTTTTAGTGTATTAAATACGCAGATGAGCAGCAGTGCAGCAGAGTTGTCTGAGGCTTGGCTCTTCTTCCTGAATCCTACCCCAGGTGCTTAGCCACACTGCAGGTTCTGTGCCTCAGCAGTCCCATCCTTTGCCTCCTGTGAGGGTGAGCTCAGCACCACCCTGGCTGGCCTTTTCCACAAGGCTGTGTTTGCCAGCAGTGAGCAATTCCATGCTGCTGTCACTAACCTGATTAACTCCTTTTATCGTAGAAATAAATGCTGTGTGTGAAATCACAACGTCCAAACTGATGTGCCCTGGAAGCTTTGGGATTATATTCTGCTTCCTTTGGAAAGCTTTTAGCACAAATCAACAACAGATATTAAACCACTTCTAAGAAGGGGTGTTGAACCTTTCTTCTATCTAACAGTTTACATATGAAAAGTGTAGTGTTTGTGCATTGCCCAGTGCAGAGAACAATGATGTTTTTAGATAATACCCTCAATTTTGGTGTTTAACCCCAGGGTCTGGGAAAATGTATGGAACAGTCCCTCCTGGATTAGCACTAGAGGGCAGCAGCATTTCATGTTCTTACACTGGAGGGTGTATCACTGGGAAAAAAAATTATTAAAAAATCATTACAGCATGTAATGATCAATCTGTTCTACAAATATTTTCTGCTTGCTCAGAAAAAGATGGTAGAGAGTATTTTGTGTGCAGTGTGATTTGATCTTTTATCTGGGGAAAGATTGTTCACTTTACTTGCATTACAAAGGACTGGGGTATATGTTCTGTCCATGTTGGTGTGCTGTTGTTTTCAGTGCCCAGCTTTTAGGTTTTTGTGATAGCTTTTTAATGAAACTTGGCCTTGGAGCTGCAGTGCCATCAGTATCCTTTATTTTCCTTTGGCAGCATGTGTTGGCATGAATTCAGATCCTAAAATCCTGAGGCGGAGGCCCTCAGAAACACTGGCTTCCACCCTAAGGAAAAGCCATTCCTCCTTCTGTGAAGTTACCTTAGTCCCGTTAATACAAACAAAGATTTTTGTCCTTGCAGAAATAACGTAGCATTTCCAACGCTGAAGTCCAATTGTGTGTCTATGTTTTGTGAAGCTCAGAAATGTCACTCCTCAGAGCTGCCCACACACTGCAGGCTCTGAATGCCATCCCTCCGAAGGCTTCAGGCGCTGAGGGACTCTGCTGTCAGAGAAGCACCGAGCTCCCTCCCACGCACAACGCCACTCTTGGCGGCTGCTGCTTCATCTCTCTGCTCCCTCTTACCCGTTTCCATCAATTAATGCCAGAGTGGTGCTCTGTGGCCTGTGTGTGAGAAATGGTTGGGTATCTGGGTCTGTAAAGAAGCTCTGCTCCCAGAGGTGGGTGAGGAGCCTTTGGTGAGCTCCAGCACGGTCAGTGCGGCTCTGTTCATGGGGCCGTGCACAATTTTTTGGACTGCACTGGAGGCTCATGGAATAGAACGAGCCATATCTGCTACACCTGAGCTTTTTGTGGAGGGAATTCCTTGCTGAGCCATCTGGTTGGATTAAAGTTCCAGTGTAGCAATTACACGTTCCATCTGCTTGTATTGCCTTTGTGTCATATCAGGCTGCCCTGTGGGATTTGAGCCTGCCAGTGCTAATGAATCTAACTGGGTGTGTTAGCAGATTTGGTAGGACCCTGAGAATTGGAGCCATCTCTGCTTCTGATTCACACTTCTCTTCAGATTTGATTCTTCTGTTTAGAGCACCCTTAGCGCTCATTGGTCTTAATTTTTAAACATCAGGCAGCATGGAAATGGGCTGTGTGTGCCCTGCATTCAGCATGGGGATGTGTGCACACATAGAAATGCACACAGCACCTGTGTGGCTGCTTGGGCTGTTCCTGGAAAATGGTGCAAAGAAGCAAGTATCAGAATATACCCAAGAAGCAGGAAATTTGACTTCATGCTCCCTTAGAGAGTATCTGTAATGTATTAATTAAAGCTTCATTTCTGAGTTTGTCAGGTAACACGTTAAGGGCTTCTTGAAAAGCTCTTCTGTTACCAGAACAGATTCTGGTGATTTTTTTGTTTTAAAGTAATTGATAAATTTGAATGTCAGTGCATTGTCACTGTGTTTTCTTATAATGTGAACAAGGAGAAGAATGTCACTTAACAGCTTTCCCTCCTGTTACAAGATGTACTTTCTCAGCACATACATTTATATTTAGCCTTATCCCTGTACCTTACCTGTGGTGTCCAGTGAGCTCTCCGGAGGAGACAGCACGGAGAAATTGTCAGGACATAACTCCTGTCCTTTTCCAGCAGATTTTTTTGCAATGCTGAGCAGCCCAGCTTGGAAAGGAGTTTAACAGAGCTGAGTTGATTGTGATGTCTTTGCTTTCATCTTCTGATTTGGTAATAATTTGTTTCTCATTTTGGTTCCAAAGTAGAGGGCAAAATAGAAAACAGAAGAATAAACAATGCTGGGAAGAATCAGCAGATGACTCAAGTCTGATTTCTGCAACATGATTTAGGAGATTGTTCTTGAGCACTTAGCTGACAATTTTACAGTATTGTGTAATCTTGTAGTTCTTAATGCTTCAAGTAATGGAGCTAGAGAGGTTTGAACATCAGTGTGCTGAGAGCTTTTATTGAAAGGATTTGCTTCTTGCTATTGAATACAAAAAGATCCATTTCTGGTAGGCTGCTGCATGCAGTGCATGTGGAAAAAAGTAAATGCCAGAAGGGTTTTAATCTCAAGTAGGATGATAGCTGTGGTAAATTCCTGAACACAGTGTAAGCTGGAGGAGACACCTAAAAATTTAGCATTTGAATGTGTTGTGCTGCAGAGCTTCTAAAGGAGCTGTGGTATCTTTTGTTGGTAGGCTGTGGGTGCTCAATATCAATTAATTTTGCTAAAAAAGAGCGAGGAGGTCTCCTTTGTTCATGGCGGCAGAACAAAGCTGCTGGTTCCTGTGTGTTCCACCTCACCACAGAGAGGCTTCTCCCCAGGACTGGGGTTAGAGCCCCCAGCAGCCTTGGGGCACGTGGAGCCCCTTCCTGCAGGCACAGCCAGGAGTCCTGTGCCCCTTCGTGGAGGTCAGGTGCCCAATTCCTGCTCCCATCACAGCTGCTTGTCCTCTTCACAGGAGTCTAACCTGACTTGTGAGGTGATTCTTTAGCTGTTTAGAGAACTTGGTGAGCGTGGCTGTTCCATAAAACATGTTCTGTGATCCAGAGGGGGTTTTATCATTGGTTGGTCTGTTTGGGAGGTCATGAAATAGATTGTTACAAACCTGTTGTGCTTCAGAGATCTGGAGTGAAAGACAAGCAGGCAGTCTTTTAACAACTCTCCTGTTAATTCCTGCTTGAATTACTCCTTGCTTGAATTGAAATTTGCATTTAGCACTCACTGAAGCTTCCTACTGCAGCAGTTAATTTCATGTTTTTAACACATTTTTCTCTTTGTCCCTAGGGTGTACTGGACAGGTTTTCCCAAATTCAGCCTAAGCTCATCTTCTCTGTTGAAGCTGTCATTTACAATGGCAAAGAACACAACCACTTGGAAAAGCTGCTGAGGGTGGTAAAAGGTATTTCACTGCATCCCACCTGGCCTGTAGCTCTGTGAGCACTCAGAGCCTGCCCTGCCGCTGCTTGTTGTTGTTCTTCCTTCTTTGTGGTGTCTCTGTGGCCGCTGAGATTTTCAGAACAGATTTGGCTAAAAGCTGAATGGTCTTTTCTGTAATTTTAACAGTCTTCTGCTTGCTGAACTTTAATAGATCATCAGAAATTAGCCAGCAGTAGAATCAGGGGAACAGGGGCTGATGATGGTGTTTTTAAGCTCAAGCAAAGTGCTGCTGAAGACCAGTGGGGAGGCATTACAGCACTAAAGCTTGCAGATTTACACATAAAAGGCTGGCAGCATTGGGAAATTACTTTTTGGGTAACAGATAAGTCCTCTGGGGTTTCAATACTCAGTGCATCAGAATTATTTCTGTTACTTAGTGCATTACACTGCATGATTCAATCAGGCAGAAAAGGCCTTTGGTTATGTAACTGAAGGTAGGAAATAATTCTTTTCTTTCTTCTTCCAGGGCTTCCAGACCTAAAAAAAGTGGTGGTGATTCCATATGTATCTTCAAGAGAAACCATAGATATTTCTAAGATTCCAAACAGGTAATGGGAGCACTCCTGGGTACAGAGGTGATCTTGTACATGGGCTGGGGTAATGCTTTCAGAAAGTTTTAAAATGTTCATTTTTTTTCTCCCCTTTTTATGCAGTGTCTTTTTAGAAGACTTCCTTGCCACTGGGAAAGGAGACCAGGCTCCCCAGCTGGAGTTTGAGCAGCTGCCTTTCAGTCATCCTCTCTTTATCATGTATTCCTCAGGCACCACAGGGGCACCAAAATGCATGGTTCACTCAGCAGGGGTACGTCCTCCCTCCTGGAGCTGTGCTGTCTGTGCTGAACTGCTTGGGTTACACTTTAACACTAGCACACTATGCTGTTTTTTAAGGAAGAATTGATTGCTGACAGGTTTTCACTAGCTTGCAGTGAACCTTTTTATTTGTTAGTGGCTATTTGAAAGCGAGTGTGGATGGATAAGGATATAAAATACACTGGTTTAGAGGTCAGTGTGGAGACCTTTCAGGTTCCTGGGAGCAAGTGTCATTCACAAAAACACCAGTAGAAGTGGTGTAACTGATACTTGAAGGAGAAAAGTCCAAGAATTGGGTGTTTGCAACTGGTTTTTGGACACAGTTAGCTTGAAGGCCAATAGGCAGTTTCTGAAATTTTTATTATCTAGATAATTTTTTTACCCTGACCTTTACTTCATGTTTATTAGTTCAGAGTATGTCATCCTCATCAATGCTTTTTTTTAAGGAAGGAGGCCAGAAGGTTGACATCTCTTTGAGCGTAGGTTTGGCTTTGTGGTGTCTTGTTGTGGCTAAAGGTAATATCTGATACTGGTGCCAGGATGCCCCTTGCTCACATGCTTTCCACTTGCTGTTGGTGTTCTAAAGCTCTTAAACTAAAGGAAGTGACTGCAGCAGTGCTGAAACTGGAATTCTGCTATAATCCTTCATAGCAGGCAGGTTTTTCTTCCATTTAAGGCAGGCAGGATGTGTTGTCTGGAGCATTTGTACCAGTGTGTATAAACAGAGCTGCACAACTTTTAGCCAGAGTCCATCGTTTCTGCTGTTTGCTCTGCAAGTCAGGGAGAGCATCCTGCAGGGCTGGGTGGCCTGAGGGCAGGATCCTTTGATGCTGTGCCCACCGTGTGTGTGTTCTTGCCTCTCCTGGATGGCAAGGACGGGGGGATTTGCCCACAGACAAATCCCCTGCTGCCTGTAAACACTCTGCTTGATATATTACCAGTAGGAGATCACACCAGGCAGCACGTGATGTACAAAACGGTCCCTTTGGGACGCAAATCCAGGGTTTGTGAAGAAGCAAGGAGGTGGATTTTGAAGTTTGACAGCTGTTTTGAAGCTGTGCTGGCTTTAGACTGGTTAAGTACTTGCAGAGGTGGATTCGCAAAAACAGGACAGGTATTTTGTTCAGTGATGGGTGATAAACAGTAGAGATGAAAAATAGCTGTAGAACAGACAATAGGAGTTTTCTCTTGTAAAAGTTCTTTCTCTTCCCATGTTACCTGTGTTAGCTTGCCCTGAGTCATGACTCTGCTCTCCAGCTGAATCATGCACAGAGCTACCTTAAAGTTTAGGTCCTGACTACTCATCCTTGCTGGGGAGGAGAGCAGGGGATGGATGGATGAATAAGATCTGTTTGTGATGATTCTGTTCCCACTGAGCAGCTCTGTAGTGGGGCAGGATGATTTTTTTGTGGTGCTAACACCTCTGGCCTGCAAGCAAACTGCTGCTTTAGGGACCTCAGTGTTTGCATGCACTGTATGTCAGTTTGAACAGGGCCTACACACAGTCCATGCAAATAAATTCTTAGTTGTCTTTTACACACTTGATTTGGTTTGTCTGTTTGTTCTTGGCTTAATCTTGTTTCCACTGGAATTAATAGGATGATTCGCATTGATCTGATTTTAAAAAAAAGGCAGAATTAGCCTACTGTCTTTGTTTTATTTCCCAGCCTTAGATAAAACCAAGTGCATTTTTGGCAGTGAAAACAGCAAGAAGAGATGACATTTTGGTGAAGACATTTCAATTATTGCTTATTTATAGTGTGCTTCAATGCTGTTTTGTTACTGTACTGATTTTTAAATGCCAATAGGCAGCTTACTTTAAATTCCCAACTGAGTTTATCTAATTGTGCAGCATGTTTCTGGTCTGTTTTCTTGCTACACAGAGAAATGGCATACATAAATAAAGAAAATGAAGCCAGGTCATGGGAGATGACTTTAAAAATGGTGGCTCAGAGGAGTAGGGGTTTTTTTTGGGGTCCTGGAAGCAGAGCTGTATGGTTTTGGCCAGTTGGGTGTGCTACAGAAAGGTGTTGTTTTTAGGACTAAAGAATAACAATTACCATTGGTTCTTCCTGCCTCATTCATACCAGGCCCCTTTCCGGTTATTCCGTGTCCCCAGCTATCTAAGGAGAGAATTTTGGGGTAAAATCCTCTTCAGTTCATATCTCAAGGACTTGCAAGGCTTGGGCTGAAACCTCTGCCCTGCTGCAGCTTCCTCCTGCAGCTGCAGGCAGAGCTCTGAGGGTGTTTGGTGCTCTGACTCCCCCTGCACTCTGAGGGAGAGCACTGCTGCTCGAGGGCAGCCCCGAGTGGCTGCTCCTGGCTCTCTGGGCTGTGGAAGTGCTTAGCCCTGCTCCCTCCTGGGCCCTGCTGGGGCTCGGGAGCAGCTGTGCCTGCTGGTTTGTGACACTCCAGATGCTCAGCACTTCATCAGCCCTGTGCTGGTCCTGAGGAGGACGAGCAGACCGGGGAGTTTTGTCAGCTCCCGGATCTGTTGTGAAATGAGAAACGCTTGGGGGTTTATTTGGAGGGTTGTAAAAGTCCTGTAAATTAACTTGAGAGAGCGTTTTGAGCTGGGAGTTCTTTAGAACAGCTCTGCCTCTTTCCAGAGTCCCTTTGTTTCCAGCCTGAGATGTACCAGGTTTTGCAGGGAAATTGTTCCTAGCCTGCACCTAAAGTCATTGTTAAAAATCCCCTTTTGGTTCCGAAACTGAAGTAGAAAAACTAAACGAAGGAAAAAGAAAACCAATATTTATTTTAATTGAATATGACTTTTAATTCTGCTGTTTTGTGTGGCTCTTTCAGGACCTCCTGCAGGGACAATGTGCTTTCCTTTATAAACGCAGTAATTATGTTAACACCTGCAATTCTTTTGGCAATATTACCAATTCGTTTTGACAGTGTTTGTAAATCCTGATTTTTTTGGGGGTGATTTTCAGCTGTAGAAGATGGTAGCTGTAGCTAGATGGCAGCGTTGCAGCAGCTGAAGGTGGTGAAACAGCAGTAGGTGAATTCAGACCTGGTTCCTTTGAGTGGTGAAGTGAAAATAAGATTTACTCCTTTATTTTTATTTAATGTTTTGTGCCTTTTCTCCCGAAGTGTGTGCCAGTTTTATGACTCTCCTTTTTCATTTCGAATGTTTATCTGTAATCTGTTTTCTTTCAGTGTAAATCTTGTTTCATGCTTATGAGATTCTTAATAGTTTCACTATGACTCCTTGCATAAATGCAAAAAACATTTTTTATTTTAACATCGGCTACATTAATTTGTCACTGCACGGAAGTGACTTAACGAAGTAGTCTGTAAATTTATTTATCCTAGCAAGTTATGCTTTAATAATGATCAGGAAGGTGGTTTAGCAGCATTTCCAACAAAAGGAAGCAATACATTTAAGGCCATTATTAATATTGATGCTCTGAGCAGTGAGACATTTCACATTTCTAGTCACTCCAGTGTTTACAAGAGATCTGTATGTCAGGTCTTTTGTCTCCTAGATGCCAATAGATAAGATAATTTGGATACATAGTGCTAATGTTTAGCAGCTGCTGGAGTTTATAGCAGCTCCCATTGCCCAAATACACTGAAAATGAAACTGCTAAAGAGAAAATCTGACTGGAGAAAGCCTGCTGTAAAAGTGAGGGTCTGCATGGAGTACTCTGCAACTGTGGTGGCTGTGTGCAGTTGGAAGGGAAGGAGGTTGTTTATTCCATGGATTAAAGGTGGTGTGCAGTGGGAATTGCTGAGGTCTAATGAGAGAGGCTGAAAAGTTATGTGAGAAAATGGAGAATGCAATTGCTGCTGCTGCAGATAGGCCCTGGGATTTACTTCAGTTGTGGTTAAAGGAAATACTTGCTTTAATCCTGGAGTACATGCTGCAAGGTATTGACTATGTTAGTATTTTTAAAGTCCTGATGTGCTGTCAGAGTTTTGCTTCTCATTTTTGTGATTTTATTTTCCTTTCCCTCTTTTTTCCAGGGCACCCTAATACAGCACCTGAAGGAGCACATCCTTCATGGCAACATGACCAGCAGCGATGTGATCATGTACTACACAACGGCAAGTGGGGCTTAAGGCATTTTTAAAAACACTAATGTCTTTTTCCTCTAAAGATGGGACAGCTTTTCATACAGATCCACAAGTACATTTCTTTATGTGTGTTAAATTTTTTTAGTGCAAGGGATTGTCCTATCTGAGTTAAAAAAAATCAGGTGAAATAATAAAATGCAGCAGGGACCTTTCTGATGAAAGGTCAAACCCATGTTAAATGTTTCTGACCTAGCTGGTGAGGAAAGTGGATTGATTTTTTAGTCTCTTAGGTTTATTGATCAAGCTGCTTCATCAATATCACCTACAAATCAGATTCTACCTTCCTGCAGGGCTAGGTCATACTGAAGATGAGAATTTCTGTCATGTCTCTGTTTTGGTTGTGTGGAAAGAAACTGCCCAGCTCTAAGCTTGATAAAGGAAAGGGAATAAACCTCACCTGTGTGGAGTTGTGGTGGGGGATGTTTTTTCCAATGCTGTGATAAAGAAAAGAAATTCCTAAGACTTCTGTGACTGTAGCAGTTTGAGAAGGCTGATGTCTTTCCTCATGAGTTCCTCTCTGAACTTTAACATGACCAGTCAGTCTGGAATATCTCCGTGGAGGGATCATGGTAATTGCCTTGTCTCGAGGTTGTCCTGTCTCCTGACTCGTGCTCTGAAGCTGTGTGTGCAGGGAGGTGTGGAATCCCCAGCTCATTAGGTGTTTGTAAGGATCAGTTAGATGAACATCCGTCAGGAACGTGCAGCTGATGCAGTCTTGGGACAGGTGAGAGGATGAGCAGAGCTGCAGCCGTATTTGCTGAGGCTTGCATAATGTGATCAGACAAAATCAGTGGTGGGGGTTTAACAGCAGGAGAACTTGAGGCAAGGGAAGTGGAGGGCAAGGTGGCAGCTCTTGCGTGAGGGCAGGGATCGTGCTTTGGTCCAGCTTCTGCCAAGATCTGCACCAGTCCCTCCTTTTAGAGTTGCCTGTAGCCCCTGAGCCAGGGACAGCCCTGCTGGTGCTGTGCTGGAGCTGCCAGGACTGCAGGCAGTGAGCTGACAAACTCACGGAGGTTTTCCTCTCCTCCAGATTGGCTGGATGATGTGGAATTGGCTGGTGACTGCGCTTGCTATGGGAGCTTCAGTGGTCCTGTACGATGGATCTCCTCTGATTCCTTCACCAAACGTGCTCTGGGACCTGACTGACAGACTAGGGTAGGTATCCAGGATTAAATAAAGGCTGGTGGTGATGCCTTAGGTTTTAACTTCTGTACTTTTCAAATCCTGTATTGCCCGGTGTGTAACTCTGAAGTCTCTCACAGCTCCTTAGCTGCTCTCTCAGGCCAGACAGACACAGCAAAGCCTCTCTGAGCTGTCCAAGGACACTCGGGCTGTCCCAGGCCCAAAGGTGGAAACCAGGACCAGGAGAGAGGTGGAGAAATGGAAGAGAGCTAAAGTTTTAATTGGTGAATTTATGCTGATATGCAAATGGACCAAACCTATAACAGTGTGAAGAACTCGTGACTCGGGGTCCATCCTGGGGTCCATTTTATGGAAGCAGCCTCTGGCTCCCCAGGGTGTGCCTTGAAGGCCTCTCAAATAAATCCCTGCCTTTATTCCCTCACTCCTGGCCAGCCTCTGTTTCTGGGTGGCTGGAGAAGGCACCAGTGGCATTGGCTCCTGTCACAGTGACCCAAGCAGCCTCACT
>VYZQ01019353.1:0-18525 GCA_013400655.1 Mystacornis crossleyi
AGCAACCCAGCCCTCCCTGAGCCTCCAGGGGAGGAGGAAAGGACAGAAGCAGATCAGCCTGGTGTTGTCTGGAGTCAGGCTGGACCTCTTGCACCATCTGTGTGACTCAGGGACACGAGGAGCACCATCCATATCTTCCCACCTTATCCATGGAATCTCCCTTCCCTGTCCAGGCTGCACTTCCCAACCCTGCACTGAAACAGAGATTCCTCCCTGCACCCCTGAGGGGAGCTGAGATTGGAGCCATCCTCGGGAGAGGAAAAAGGGGAGAAAGTGGGAAGCGCTGACGTTTGAACATCCCTGGACCTGGCTCCATCCCATCCCTCCATCCCGGGTTGAAACCACGCTTTGTCTGACCCCGGTTACACAAAAAGGCCTGGCCTTGCACAAGGCATTCCCAAAGTCTGGCACAAACACCCTCTGTGGCTGCCAAGCCCCAAGCGGGTGAAGGTTCCTTTTCCCTAAAACTCCCAGGCCCTGTTACCCGTCTAATTCCCTTTGTGACAGCCACCGGGTGACACCCAGCAGGTGACACCCACCTGGCCCAGTTTCTGCTGCAAGAGTCACCCTGCTGCCCTCCCCTCACCCTGCTTTTTTCATGTCCCTGGGAAATGGTTTTAACACCGCCCCGCTGTGTTCTCCTGGCACCATCTGCACTCCCACTCCCTCGGTTGTCTTTGCCCTGGATTTTCTTCCATCTCTTTTCACCCCTTGCGTGGAAAAAAATGGATTCTGCTTCCAAGGGCACCGTTCCCCCCCCTCCAGAGAAGGAGTCCCGAGCCCTTGCAGTGGCCCTGGGCGTGAGCGCAATGCCAACAGGGCCCAAGAATAGCGGGGATTTGGGGCCCGGCCAGAGCCTGGGATGCCTCCCAAAGCCTTGGCAGCCTCCTCCAGGGTCACAGGGATGGTGGTCAGGTGATGCCCTGGATGCTTTCCCCATCCAGGTCGCACAGGAGGCTCCAGTGGCTGGTGAAACTGGGATTTGGGGAATTCTGCAGCTTCCCAGCCCTTTGAAGGGCTGTTTTTAGCACCTGACCAGGGTCTGCACATGATAAAACGCATGTTTTCCACACAGGAGGGACTTCCCTCCCATCCCGTCTTATTCCTTTCCCTCACTCTGCCTGTCCTTAATTATTTCCCCCCCAAGCTTTGTGTGTTTGCCTTGAATTATTTTGCTTTGCACCAATATTTCTCCCCTCCCTCCTTCTCTCTTTCTACTTGTGTGAAATATTAGTCTTGTTTATTATTATTATTATTATGAACCTCCCCTCTCTCTAATCTATTTAAAAGCTTTCTCACATTCCCACTCCCCACAGCCCATTTCTCACTTGACTTTTTTTTTTCTATTCAGCTGCACTTTGCTTTAACAGCCTCATTTATTTACTGCTCATTTATTTGTTTTAATTCCAAAGCTTTTCTTCTTGCTTACTGGGGGCTGTGTTCAAGCCTTGTTCCCTCTTCCCGCTGAGGAGCCGCATTTTTCTGCTCGATTGGCTCCGAGATGAGCTGGATTTGGGGCGATAATTCATTTTCATTTTGGGATTTTTGATGGGAAGGAAGGGAAAGAAGTCTCATTTTCCATTTTTCCAGCTGTCTGAGACAACCTTGGTGTTATACATTAAACAAACGTGTGGATTAATACCTGCTTTTTCCCCTCCCTGCTCCAGAGGATCCTGTTTCCTACCTGATGTTTTTCACGCCTGTATTTATAAAGAATCTTGCTCAGAGAGAATGTTTTTTTCCCCCAGATTATTTCTGAAATATTGTTGCTGCATTATCCGTCACGTGGGCCTTTCGCATCCTCCCCAAAGGATGAAACAGTTCAAGATTCTTGCTCAAGGTCAGACCAGAGAGCAGAATGGAAAACTTGGAAAACGGGGGGCTCATCCCCTCCACCCTCTGGACACCGAGACAGAACCACTGAGGGTTGAAGCTGCTGCAGAAAAGGAGGAATTGGGCAAAGGAAAAATGATTGGAAACAAAAAGCTCCCGACGGGGGTTGGGAATGCGTCCGGCTTCCCAGGATTTAGCAGGCAGGTGGGCAGAGGAAGGGACTATGAAGAGACTTCCCAGGTTCCCCAGGGAAGTGACCACGACTCCAAGACTGCCAGAGTTCCAGAAGAGCTTGGAAAAAGCCCTCAGTGGGATTTTTTGGGGTGTCCTGTGCAGGGCCAGGAGTTGGACTCACTGATCCTTTTGGGTCCCTCCCAACTCAAGGTATCCCGTGATTCTGTGGTTAATTTGGGGAAATCCAAAGGATATCCAAAGAGCACCCGGATATCCTTTCTTCTGTTTCCACAGCATTTGGGACCTTACAAACCTTGGCCCTGAGCTCCCCTTGGTCATTTCTCTCTCCAGAGGGTCCTGCCGAGACTTTTTGACCAGGATTTCTTTCATTTCTCAGTCATTTTCACTCCCATTTGTCGATTTTTAACTCCTGCAGGGGTTTCCATGCACCTTGTGCCTCTCCTGAACCGTGAGTCACTTGGCTCTTCTGCACCCTGAGTCAAGAGGTGTTGTGGGAGCAGAAGGAGGGAGCCCAGAAAGACTGGAAAGGTCACGGGGGACTGGAAAAACCTGACGGAATCCAGAGTTGGTCTCCAGGGAGCAACAAACATTGTCACCTGGAAACCCTGGAGGGTTCTGGAGGGCAGCAGAACAAAGCAAGGATCCCATCCCTGTCTGGACCATGGGAGCCTCTGAGTGACATCTCCAGGCACAAACGGTGGGATCAGGGGTGGAGCAAGAGGATCTTTCCGGTCCCTTTCAGCCCAGACCTTTCCATGATTCCGTGGTTGTAGGAACGCTGCTGTTTCCTGCTTAAAGCACTTTGTACAAGTGAGGGAATTCTGAATGGCTCTGGACAATCCAGAAATCTTCCCTTGCCTCCTCTCCCACTTCCCAGAGATATTAAGCCCCCGTTCCATGGCAGAGGGGAAGGATGGAGGGTGCCAGCAAGCAAGGAGCCACCCCAGCCAGGCACAGCCGCCTCTGGCCCGCCCCAGGTCTGGTGGCCCAGCCCAAGAAGGGAGTCCCGTGTTTGGATCAGCTAAATTGCTCCCCAAATTAGCAATGCAGACAGGAGGAGGCCTCGGAAAAAAAGATTGGATGAGAAGCACAGGTGAAAAAACATCGCTATCTGCAGCCTCATAATGGGTTCCTACGCACAAACACACCCAGCATTGATCACACCTTGGGTCTGGCACTGCCCAAACCTCAAATTATGGCAATCAGAGGAAGCCAGGACGAGGCAGCGCTGGTATAAAACCCTCCCGGGGCGCATCTTCCCGCACTGCTCTGGCTCCGAGGGCACAAGGACCAACCATGAAGGCTTTTCTGGTCGCCCTGCTGGCTGCAGTCCTGTGTGCCCAGCAAGGTAAGGAGCTCCGGAGGCTGGGAGAGCCAGAGGAGAGGAAAACCAAGGAGATAAATTAGGGACAAGTGGGTTTGGCAGCTTTTGTTGCAGCTGCTGAGGTCTTGGTGGGGTTTTCTCGGCGTCAGCCATGGCGAGAGATATTTGGTGTGGTTGAGTCTTCGCTCCTGCATGGGTTCCCTGCAACCCAGAGGAGATGAATTCTGGTTTCTCACACCCTCAGGCATCCAGCTCCAGCCACTCACAGCTGAAGACGCGACTCGAAAAATGCTGACAGTAATTGAGCAGGGTTGAGTTTTGCCTTTGGTCTGATTTCTGTTCCTGAATGAAACTTGAGGAGCTGTTGTGGACGAAAGTGTGGCTGGTCTTGGCACCACCTCTCCTGCCAGCGTTTCACTGCATTCCCTAAAATTCCCATTAAGTCACTTAAGTAAATTAACTAAAAAGGCTGCTGGCAGATATTTGGACGCCTCAGAGCTCTTTGCTTCTAAATTGGAGGAGCTGTTAAGTGCCTGGGAGTGTTTGGAATGGATGCACAGTGCTCTGCTCTTGTCCTCTTTGGAAGGAGGTGCAGACCTACCTGGATAATTGTGGGGGAATATCCAGTTGGGAAATGCTGGCTCTGGGCAATGATTTGCCAGCCTGAGGAGCGCGATTTGCACCGTTAGGGTTATTTCTGGCTGCATTTGCAAAACTCCAGCTAATGGAGGGTGGAGGGCAGACGAGGCGAAGGCTTTGGAGCAGCTCTAATGGCTCAAGCTGTTATTGTTTCCTGGCTGGAAGGGATTTTCCTTGGATCACTTAGGGAACACCAGTGCTTTCAGTTGCTCTCAGGCATGTGAGGAGGACTCGGCTCCATCTGCAGCAGGAAGTGGTTTGGGAAATTTGGCAGAAAAGCAGATCAGGGAGAGCTCCAGGGTCTGTAAAATGCAATAATCCTTGCCGGGTCTGAGTTTTGCTTTGCCTGCAAAAGGACAGAAGCCCCCAGCTCGGGCTGGGGAACCTCCAGAGGGGAGAGGCAGGAGGCTGAAAATTCCCAAGTGATGGAGAAATAGTGAGAGATGAAAAGGAGACCTTAAATCCAGTTTACAACAAGGCTGATTTTTACCTCCTGCTACGGAGAACACCTGAGCTTGCAACACCTGGCGCTGGGAAGGAGCAGAGAATCAGCAAATGATAAAATAGTTTGGATTGGAAGGGACCTTAAAGACCATCCTGTTCCTCCCCCTGCCATGGGCAGGGCACTTTCCACTGTCCCAGGTTGTTCCAAGCCCTGTCCAACTTTCCTTGAAGCATCTGGGAAGGTTTCAGAGCTAGTCAGTCCTGAGACACCCAGACCTCCCCAGATCACAGAGTGGAGGCCTTTTTCTCTCCTCCTTGGGATAGTTAGAGACTAAAAGGGCTTTCAACTCTCTTTTGAAACTGCTTCTGGAATTGCTTAACCAACTGTCATGGGCAGACCCAACCTGAGACGAGAGCTTGAACTCAAAATCAGCTTTGGAGGGTCACTGGGAGGGGATCCCTTGCTAAAAACAAGTCCCAAGTTAGACTGGAAGGGGCTGTTGTGTGCAAAAAGAGCCTTCCAGGGTTGAGAAAGTCGGGAAAAACAGAACCAGGGAAATCTCAGCCTCATGGAGACCCCTCGCTGGTTTACAATTTTTGTTCACCTTCAGCCAAGAGCTCTTCACCGCTGGTGACAACAGCGCAGGATTTCCTGAGAGCAGCCCAGCTGCCTCTGTCACCCCTGCCCCAAAACGAGGAGCATTTTGGGCAGGAGGGAAATAATTTCCACCAATTGTGAATCCACCTCCAGAGAACCAGAAGGCACATCTGTGTTGTAACGGCCAGCCTGGAAGTTTGACTCCATTTACTTCACTCGTGCCCAGTAATATCCCACTTTTTTTCTGGCCCTGTGATAAACCTGGCTCAGCACTGAGGAAAAAATACCACGGAGAACGTCTTGTTCCGGGTGCTGATAGGAATAATCCATCCATTGTCCACGGCAACCTCGGCCAGGGAACTCCCTTTATTGTGGTGCCTCAGTAATTTGGCTCCCAGAGGTGTCATTAGGCATTGACTAATTCATGTCTGGGCAGGGTTTTGCAGATGTAGAGTGAAAAATATTTAAAACTGAGCTCTAGAACCGGGCCAGTGCCTCCTCTCCGTGCTGGACTTTGCTTTTGGAGGTTGGTTTTCAACAAGGCCAACGTGGAACACGGGGAGAAGAAAAAAATCACCTGAAAATGCTGCTCAGGCTGAAAAATGTAAATTTAACCCCCTAAAATCTCCAGTCCAGGAAGAAAACTCGGTTTGTTCTCTATATTTGTTTCCTCAGCTCCATTATTTAAACCCAAACTTACTTCACTTGCTGTGAAAAGTTGTTCACACCAGACTCTTCCCCTTGTATTTTCCAAGTCTTTTGGCACCTTTTTTCCCAGGAGGCAGTTGCTGGGAACAGCTAATCCATGTCGTGGGTGTTTTTTCCAGCTTCCTCCCTGTTTTGCTACACCTGTGAAAACGAACATTCCAACTGGAACTGCCTGAAAAGCTACAAGTGTGAGGACCATGAGAAATACTGCACGACCACATACAGCTCTGCTGGCTTTGGTGAGTCCCAGAAATTGGATTTTTTTCCTCTAGAGACATTGCTGGAGAATATTTTTAGGGAATTGGATGGAATTGGAAAGGATGATTTTGAAGTTTAAGGGTCCCAGTGTGATGAGTGTGAATCCCTCGGTGGTGCTTTGAGGCAGAAGGGATCCAGAACTTCGGGATCATCCCATTCCAGGGACATCTCCCACTAGACCGGGTTGCGTCAATCTGGCCTCGGACACTTCCAGGGATGGGGCAGCCACAGTTTCTCTGGGAAACCTGTGCCAGGGCCTCGCCACCTTGTGGAAAGGGCTGGCTGGAACACCCAGATTCCAGGAGCAGCCTCTGTAGTTTGATCTGAGATGTTTCGGGATGGAGAATGGGAAGGGGTTGGGTGTCAATAATGGGATTTTAAAAGCTGGGAATGCATTGGAATTGCTGTCCTACAGGAATCACAGAATCCTTTAGGCTGGGAAAGACCTCCAAGATCTCAGGGCCAGCCTTGGGCTGGCCACCACCTGGGCAACCAGACCAGGGATTTAGGCTGGTGTGGGTTCCCATCAAGGACTTTCCAGTGTCCCACATTTGATCTAGGATTGATTGTGGATTCACACCCAGCCCCGTCAAACCCCCCGTGAGCTTTAACTGCTGTGTGGAAAATTTGGCAAATTACAAATCCACCTCCTCTGCTCAGCTCTTCCAGAAGAATCCTAAATCCCAGCTGTCCTTTCTTTTCCCTTCTCCAGGCAAGGACGCGGGACACCGCATCACCAAGAAATGCTCCGCGGACTGTCCTGAGACCAACGTGAACTTCGGGGTGGCCGCTTACTCCACCAAGTGCTGCAGCACCTCCCTGTGCAACTTCAGCGGTGCCAACAGCATCCGGATCAACTACGCCGTGATCCTGCTGGGAATCGTGGGCAGTTTGATCTGTGTCCTCAGGGCAGGATTGTGATCAGGGGTGAAAGAAGATGTGACCACCCGAGAAGCCACAAGGTATTCCCCAAGTGAGAAACCTCAGCCGAGTGTTTCCAGCAGTGACCCGGTTTTATTCCAAGACACTGCTTCAGATCCCGACATGACTCGGCAGTGTAGCTCCTATTTTTCCCCCTGTTGTTTTATATTAATTTTTCCCCGGAAAAGCTCTTTTGATAGCACGTGTATGATAATTGTCAGGCAAAATAAAGATCTGTGTTATTCTAGAGTGTGTTTGTGGTATCCACACCAGGACCAGCCTGAGAAATCAGCTCGGCTTCACATTGAATTCCTCCTTTTAGCACTTGGGAGCCTTCTCCAGGCTGCCTTTCCCAACTTCCTTCCATCCAGCAGCTCCAGACACTCCACAGAGCCAGATGGTCTCCCAGATCCCTCAGAGATAAGGAACTGTGTCAGTCTGGAAAGGTCAGAGATGTTTGTGTTGTTCCCATTGCAAGCAACAGTGGGAGCTGTTTTGTGGATGCTGAGACAGGACCGGGAATTTGGTCCTGCAGGAATTTGCACTGGGAAGTTCTCCTGTGATCTCTGCAAGGTGGGTTGTTCCAGCTTTTGAAACAGGTAAAGGTCCCGTCCCACGATGCCGGAGATGTCCAAGGTAAGGAAAATGCTGCTGGAACCTGTCCTCATGGAAAGGAGAGCCCTGTGCCTGCTTGGAGATGCTGCTGTTCCTGATTTTCCTGTGGGAAAAGGGCAGGAAGAGCCTGGGAAAGGTGACGGTGTCTGAGTTGGTGGGGAGGTCTCTGCTCCATCCCTTTCCAGGGTTTCTGCTGCATTTCCAGGCTTGGGGATGGAGGAGATGGGGTGGAGATCCCCTGCAGCTCTTGGGATGGAGATTCCCTTCTGCTCCTGGGGTTGAGATTCCCTTCTGCTCTTGGAGGAGCAGAACTGCAGCTAAAACAGGCAAATTAAATAATCTTGGAGCTGGAGAGTGCAGGATTCCCAGCTTAAAAGTGCAGCACTGAATTTTGGGAGGGTTTTTATAGCGGCACCTGGGAAAAAGGCCTCCAGCCCAGTTTTATTTGAGGGGAATCCTGCTCTGGATTCGAGAGGAATCCTATGCTGGGTTTGAATGGAATCTTGTGCTGGGTTTGAGATCAATTCTGTGATAGATTTGAGGGCAATCCTGTGCTGGATTTGAGGGGAATCCTACTGCACCAGCGCTGCAAATTCCACGTGTTTCCACGCAACGGGGAGAAACCGCAGTGCTGGGTGAAGGCTGTAAAGATGGGATTAGGTTTAGTCATCCTATAAAGATTTAATTTTTGGTCAGGAAAGGTGTTGTGGCATTTATTTCAGTGGGATAACTGAAGTGGAAGTGTTGTAGAATTTCTGTGGGGAGTATTTCCCCAGAAACTTGGTGTTTTGCATTTTTTTAATCACTTTTCCCATCACTTTATGCTAATCGCAACCATTTCTGAGATGCTTCCCAAAGCTTTCGGCCAACTCAAAATTCCACATTTAGTAACAACATCTGAATTTCACAGCTACTTTTGCATTACAGTGCTTGTTTGATGAAAATTGCATTTTCCCCCCAAAATAAACAATTGTTTTCCCTTCTCATGTGACGATTTCAACCACATTTAGAACAAGATGAGCAAAACATTCTCCTCTTTTCCTTCTCCACTTCACTGTCAAGGGAAATAAATCTTTCCACCTCATATTCCACTTTCACCTCCAGTTCAATCCCCTGTTAGTCTTTACAAAATCTTACTGAATTTCATGAATTCCAAATTCTTGCAAACTGGGATTTTATCTTCTCCTTTGCCTTGGTTCTTCTCGTGCCCTCCGTGTCCCTCCTGCCCACATGGGCTCCTTTCATTCCGTCACCTGGCCCTGGCAAGGGACAAAATAACAAGAGGGCCATATGGGACCAGCTGGAAGATTTCAGGAATATCTCATGGAAAACCTGTCAGGAATCCTGCAATAAAGCCTTTAAGAAATCCAGCCTTGCCTTCTCCAAATCTCAGCAGCCTGCAGGAGACAGGAGGTATTTTAGGGTTTGGCACGGATGAGATTTTGAGGGAAGAGGGAAAAAAAGCAGCGCCTGAGCTGCTATTTCTGAACCTGTCAGGGGATGCTGTCGGAGACAAATCCCAACGTGGGCCGGCTCTGGAATGGAACAGCATCTCCTTGGGATTGGTGCCCTCCAGATAGGCCCCAATAAACATGGATTTACCGCTAAAAACTCATTAAATCTATTCTGGCTTGGGAAAAATAAAACATTTCACAATATTTTGCGCTGGCATGGAGCAGCTTTGTTTTCCTCCCGCTGGGTGCCTTGAGGAGGCCGAGGCAGCCAAACCTCGCCTCTCCTCAGAGCTTTTTTGGGTCATTGCCACCTCTGCTCCAGCTGAGTTTCATGCTCTGCCTGTTGGGAAAGCCAAAATTTCCTCACCTGACTCACGCTGGGCTCCAGAGGGATGATGCTTACAAGTCCAGTTTGGAGGTGATGGAAAAACTGACATCCCGTCGGGAACCCGGCGTGTTTTCCCGGCGAGGTGGGGCACATTGGAGGCCCGAAATATTCCACGGGAGATGGGAATCTGAGCAAGCTGGAGATGAGAAAAAAGGGAATAAAGCAGATGGAGAGCAGCAAGGGGCAGAGGCGCTGGCAGAGGCTTTGGGGCATCTCCCACGGCTCTGAGGGTCACGTGAGAGGATCCAGCTGGACCTTTCCTGGGATTGTTGCCTCTGTTCCCGTGACTTGATGGCAGAAAGGCAACAGTGGGAGGGAAAAAACAACAATGATCCCAAGAAGATGGGGAAGGTTCTGATTTTATAGAGGGAGGTTGGATGAAACACGATTTAAAGGGAAAAAAAAGGAGGAATAAAGAGCACAATCTGGGAATCCGAGGGAATAGTCCTGTTTGGCATTTCACAAATTTTCTGAAGACTTAATGAGTTGAGATCATTGATCAGCCAACCCCAGCTTCTTCGTGCTTTAATTGGTTTGTGTTTTTCTCCCTGACATTTATTTTCTTTTGGTGAATTTGTGAAAAAATTCCCAGCTTGTTCCATGCCATGGGAGTGGGTGTTATTTCTACTTTTTAACATAAATGATCATTTTTCCTTTGCTCTGTGGAGTTTATTTTCTAATAAGATAACATTTTCTCCTCATAAAAAATATCCCAGAACCATTTCTGATTCTGAACTTCTGCCTTAAAAAGGAGGCAGAAAATGATGCCTGGTCCCCTATGAAAAGCAGTGGAAGGATTCTGCTCTTTTGATCTCACTGTCTTGACAATCCTGGGAGACAGCTGGGAGAAGTTCCCATCCCAAATTCAATTTTAAATTTAAATTCCCTCCATTTCCATACATGCAAGGGCACGATCTTGGAGCATGCAGCCTTCTCTGAGACCTGGAAAAGAAAACCTTTCTCCTTTCCAGGGAAATTGCTTTGTTTTCAAGTTTTGCTTTCCCCCTCGCTCCTCCAGAATTAGAAACAGTTGCAGAGCTCACGTCAGCTGGAGCAGCTGCGTTGTGAAACAACCAGAAAAAGGAGAAGCTCTGGGGAAAAACACACCTCCAGATTTCCAACAAGACGCCCTTCTCCGCACAAGCCCGGACACGCAGCTCCCAATTATCCATCATCTGACACAGCAGCCTCTGGTTATTATCTCCGGATCAAGGCAAACACTGCGGGGGTATAAAACCTGCCCTGCCCGAGTCCCGCTTATTTTGGAGGCTGCCAGACCTCTGAAGGATGAAGCTTTTCCTCCTGGTCGTGCTCGGCGTCACCCTGTGCACAGAGAGTGGTGAGTCCCGAAAGGATTGCTTTGCGCTGAGCCCTCCCAGAGCTGGGGCATGGCTTTGATATTCCAGGATTTTGCAGCACGGATGGTGAAGCTGAAGGGTCACGAAGGAGTTTTTTCCAGGATAAGGAGACAGGGGGTTTATCCCGACCAGAAGTTGGAGGGATGATGAGGAGTGGGGGGTGAGATTCCTGCCTGATGATTCCCGCAGATCCAGCTCGGCCCCTGGAATGGCTCCGTGGCAGCTGAGAGCCCTCGGGGCAGCTCCATGGGAATAGGGATATCCATGAGGGATATCCAGGGCAGGGCAGCGGCAACATGTGCAGTAAAACTCCGGATTTGACATTACGGCCTGATTTATTTATTTTTTAACTCACTTTGTAAAGGTTGCACCTCACACCATCATTTACCTGAATTAACAGAGATGGTTGAGCCACAGGAAGGGGCAATTTCAGCTCCCAGCTCTTCCCTGATGCTTCCAGGTGCAACTTTGCTGATCGCAGAATCCCTAAGGTTGGAAAAGACCTCTAAGATCATGGAGTCTGATCCATCAGGAAAAATGTCATCCCTGAAAGGGCGGTCAAGCATCCAGGCTGCCCAGGGAAGCGGTGGAATCACATCCATGGAAGCGTTCAGAAAATACATGGATGTGGTGCTCGGAGCCGGGGTTTAGTGGGGAACCTGATGATCTTGGAGGTCTTTCCCAGCCTTAATGATTCTACGATTCCCAGCTGATCCCAGGTTTGGGATGGAGATGCAGAGTCACATTCTCATTCTGATAATTGTCTGGGGGTTTTTTTGGGGACAGTACTGGGAACCTGCACCTCAGTTTTCCCGGCTGGACTCTGCCAAGGACCACACCTTGTGCTCTGGGTCGGGCAGGGAACAGGGGATGTAGCCTGGAATATCCCTCAGTTTTAGGGGAATGGTTGATTCCCTCAGCTCGGAGGGGCTTTTGCCTGTTTGCAAACTGAATTTTTCCCGGGATTTGACCTGAAAATTCCTGGCCATTCTGGCCCTGGACTAACAGACCTCTTTGGCTCCCACTTAATTTGAGGATGGAAATATTCCTACTGTCGGATTTCACAGGCTTGAAACTTGGAATTGTGCTCAAGATGAGGATGTTAAGGCAAATAAAAGGATCTTTTCCTGCAGCTTTGCTTCCATTTTTTAAAAATATCATGGAATGAGACAGCAAATTCTTTGAGGAACGTTTCTCTTCAGTTAGAGCAGGAATCTTGGTGGGTGTGGCGACATCCAAAGGCAGCCTGGATTAACTCCAGGTTTGCATCTGCAAGAAATTAAATCCCCTTCAGCTCTCGTTGCAACAGATACCTCAAGAAATTAAACAAAATTAAAGTGTTTTTCAGCAGTTTGACCAAAATTTTCCTCCCTGACTTCAGGGTGTGCCAGTTTAAGAGCCAATCCCAGAGTCCTGGATTAAATGGTGAGTCAGAAACCTCTGGAGCACAGAGAGAGGTTGGAAAATTCACCCTTGGATGGTGAATCTTGCCCCTTCTCCGGCCAAGAAGGCTCCCAGGGCAACTGGAATCTGAAATTAGGAGCTTTGGGAGGTAGGGATGGAACAGGAATTGGGCACATAACCAGCTCCACTGTTCCCTGCACTGATTCAGGAAGTTTTTCTGGGAATGGGCTTGCATTAAGGATGCTGCATTTATTAAGGATTAAAGTGAGCTCTGTGTCTGGAAAATCCAGTTTGGGGACTGAGTGTTCCTGTGAGGAAAGGGTGGTTCCCGGTGGGGTGGAGCTAAAATATTCCTGTATAGAACTTGCACGAGAAAAGAAAATTTGGACAGGGACAATCTAAAGGAGGGTCCCACACTTGAAAATTTATATTTATTCTGCAGGGTCAGGACAACACAAAAGGCAAGAGCCAGGTAGGACAAACGGAGGTTCTGGAGATGGGAATGACCACGACAAGAAGCAAATTGCAGAGTCTAGATACGAAGTCAAAGGGTGCCAAGTCTGAGGCCTTTGGAATTACCACAGGAATGGTGGGAGATGGGATTGGAGTTGTCCGGTGGCCTCTGCTCAGTGCCAGTCAGTGAGGGACAACAGAGGAAGACTCGGGAATGTGAGGGCTATGGACCACAAGAGGAGAGGCTGTGGAAAAGAAGGGGATGTTGGCCGGAGTGGGAAAAGAAGGCAGAGTTTCCACAAAGACAGAAGAAGTATAGAGACCGAAAATGAAAATGGTGATTCTGGGGTCATGCACTGAGCTGGAGGCAGATCTGGGCGAGCAGGACACTTAAGGAGCCTCTTTGGGCCAGAAGAGCTTGCCCAAGGTCAAACCAGGGCAGTGGCGAGGTTGGGACATTGCTGACAAAGGGGCCCGGGCGAGGGAGAGGAGTGAGGAAGATGAAGAACAAGGAAGGCAAAGCTAAAGGACAAGGCTGCCGCAAGAATTAGCTGGGCATTAACTGCCCGTAGCCAGGGATAGTCTGGAAATGAGGATGAGTTTAATCCCTGGAGGGTGACATGGCAGCCAGATAAACAGATGAGGAGGAAATTCCCCTTATCATGCAAAGAACCCTTCCCCAAGGATCTCTTTGCTCTCAATGATGCTTCAGCCTCGTCGAGTGCCAGCTGTTCTCATTCACTGATTTTTAGCAAAGCAGATGCAGAGCGTTCCAGCTGTGCACGTTTTGTGGAGGGAGGAAGTTATCACCCACGGATGGCTGGAAAAAGGAATCTGCTGCAGCCAAGGCAGGGATTTGCTGAGCCCGGCCTTCTACAGATCCAAGATTTTCCTCCTGGCACAGGAGAGCTCTGAAAATCAACCCAAATCATAGAAAGTTTTGGGTTGGAGGGATCTTAAAAACCATCTCATTCCAACCCCCTGCCATGGGCAGGGACACCTTCCACTATCCCAGGCTCCTCCAAGCCTCATCCAGCCTGGCTTTGGACACTTTCAGGGATGGGCCAGCCACAGACGCCCTGGTCCAGTGTCTCCATACAAGAACCAGTGGCCAGAAACTGAGGCTTGGAGAAGCCAGGTTGGAAAGAAAACCCAAGAGTTTCGCACTACAAGTGGTGGGAGACTGGGCTGCTCTTCCCAAAACCACAGTGGAGATGCCAGATGTTTTAATGGATTCAAGGGAGAGTTGACTAAATACCCAGAACGAAGATCCCTGAGGGTTCCTAAATGAGCAAACCGCAGCTGTGGCAGCAGTTTGAGCTTAGTCTGGCTCCTGGAGAGTCCTCGGGGCCAAGTTTAAGCCATGCTGGAATTTTTTGCCTGTGGCCGCTGGGCTTGACAGATCCTCCATCCACCCCTAGTTTTGTGCTCCCAGGGATATGCCCAGAGGTGACTGATGGATGTTTTTGTGCTTCTTTTGCAGCTTTCTCCCTGACCTGCTTCTCGTGCAAAGATGCAACTTCCAACATCCATTGTCTCAGCACCACCAAATGCTCGGAGAACGAGAAGTATTGTCTGACAACCTATTCCACCACAGGAACCGGTGAGTGTGGAGCTTTCCCAAGGCTCTGAGGACAAAGAGGGCTCAGGTGGGGCTGACAGCCAAGCTTCCTCCCACCAGGAGGTCTGGCGGAGGAATTAATGAGGATTTTAGCACGCAGAGAACAAATCCTGGGTCTGTTGCAACATACAGTAAAAATACTGATTGAATTCAATTAAAATGAAATACTGATGATTAAACACTCTCAGGAGATGTTGGGATAAAAATAATAATTTTTATTATCCCTGCACATACTCCTTGTCTCAACTCCAAGCTCAATTTTATGCCCGTGAGGTGGTGGAAATGGAAAGGGCTGGGTGCCGTGGAAGGAGCAAACCCAAGGCACGGTGCTGATGTTTTGCAGTCTCACATTGTACAAATGAGTCCCAAATTCTTGCCCTCAGCTGGCCCTGAAACTAGCAGAGGATTTGTAAGGCCTGGAGATGGTGTCCATAGGTCACACATACACAAATAATCATGGAAGGTGATGAAACCCAGGGGAAAACCCAACGGCATCAAGTGCAGAATAACAAATTCCCCACAGAATCGCACATCCAGGCTATGACTGAAACCTAAAAAAAAAAAAAAAAATCCAAGATGAAAAACTGGACTTTTCCTGTTGTTTTCTCTCCTTCCCACTCCAGGCAACGACCGGAGCCAGCGAATCAACAAGAAATGTTCTGCATTTTGCCCGACAATTGACCTGAACATCGGCATAGCCGGAGTCGCCACCAGCTGCTGCGAGACCTCCTTGTGCAACATCAGCGGGGCCAGCAGCGTGAAAACCAGCTCCACCATCCTCACCCTGGGTGTCCTGGCCAGTCTTGCCTGCATCCTCAGGATGGGTTTTTGAGGGGTTTTTGGGGGGAATGAGCTGCTTGGCTTTGCATGGCACGGTTCAAGCTGCGGTCCATGGGGTGGGAATGCTGCCCTGTGGCTCTGACCTGGAAGGTCGCATCCCATCAGGAGATATTTTTGCTCTTTCCACGCTCTGGTGACAACTCCAAATGATGTTTGGGAGAGAAAGGGGTAGAATGGAGCCCTGCGCATGCAGAATGGCGCCATGTGGTCACCACCTCTCCCGCTCTTGGCATTTATAACTCCGTGCATTTTCTGCCTTTCATTTTATCCCCGCCATTCTCTGGTGCCATTTTCTCCCCCATTTTCCGCCTTGTACCATTTTGCTCCGAGAAAGCCTTTAATATCCCAGTTGTTAAACAGAAACTGGGCACAATAAAGTGTTATTTTAGTCTATTGTGTGGCTGCGTGGTGTGGCACATTGGGCGTAGCTGCTGGATGTATCCACGTTATGGGATAAAAGCGGAGGCGTTCGCCTGCAAGTTGAATGGGAATAATGCTGAAATATATTAAAATTACTTTGTATTCATTTCAGGAAGGCTCTCCCTGGATTTTATTTCCCTGCACAGGCAGAAATGGCATTTTTGTGACTCTATTTTGGAATAAACTGAATTATATTTAACTTCCTTTCAGTTCCTCTCCTGGAGCAGCTGCCTGGAAGGAAATGGCTCTTGAGCTCTCCAGGAAACAGAAGGGGCAAGGCAGGGCCTGACGGGAAGGGATCTTGAGAATTTTCCTTAAACCGGTTTAAGATCTTCCAGTGGAAATTCCTTTGGAAGCATTAGGATTATTTAGAAAAGGGAGAGAAGTGTTTTGCATGGTGCTTAAAGGAAAATCGTAGGAAAAGACAGATGGTTTCCGGAAAGAAACCTGGAATCTTTCAGATTCATCTGTAAAGAGATACTAACACTGCAAATAAATCTTTTATGTCAGCTCATCAAGTTAAAATTGAAGGGACTCATTACCCTGCTCTGACCTCCTTGTGGACGGCCTTAGGAATGAGAGGTCCGCTCACTCCGACCCCTCCAGGGAGGCTGAACTGCCTTCTCCTGGGATGAAGGAGCTCTCCACAAGGATCACCCCGAGGAAGATCTCCCAGGGCAACGAGTTGGGTGCAGCTCACCCAGCTGGTTTTCCCCCGGCAGACTCCTTGCACAGCTCCATGTTCTGCTCATTCCTACGGGTATTTTCCAGGAGCAGAGGAAAAACAACGCTCGGGAACAGCCACATCTTTATTCTCCACAACAGCTTTGCGGAGGAAGCGTGGGCTCGTGGCTCCGGCTCATCCCGATCTGCTCTTACCCCTTCCTGCCCACTTTCTTCCCATCCACACCCAACCCCAGCTCTGCATTCCCTGGCTTTTTCTCCCCCAGACTTCCTCACTGGCTTTTCCTCCATTCTTACTCTGGGTTTTTTCCATCCAAACGCTATTTCCTTGCTTCAGCTCATTGTTTACTCCTCGTAAATGCAAGGTTGGCCAAGGATACTCGGATTTTGGCCACGAGTCTCTCTGTTCTTCCCGTGGATTTTATTGCCTATCCCAACTGAGCTGGCTCCATCCATCTGCCCAATTTACTCTCCTCACCCTGCATCCCTTCCTGCCAAATTTAGGGATAATCAAGTGACACAGATCCAAAAACCCCAAACAAGCCAATTCTGTGACCTTGGCTGGCCATATTCTGCCCCACGCCCTGATCACAACGTGGTAACAACCGAACTATTTGGAATAATCTTCATCGTGTGCTATCCACAGGTTTAGGATTCCTTAGGGACAATGGTTGGCACAGGGAAAGGCCAAGATGGGGCTTGTACGGCCTCAGGTCTTGTTCTGCTGAGCTTGGGAGTCCAGACCTGCCCTTGGCAGCCAGGTTTAAAATAAGGTCATGTCTTGAGCTGCCTGAACTTGGCAGGAGCCTCTGTTTTGGGATGGGAAGGATCCTGGCATGGCAAAGGGAATGGAAGCAGGTGGGACACCCCTGGAGGGTTTCATGCCCTGGTTATGGCTGTTCCATGGAAAAGTTATAAACAGCTCTGGGAATCCAGAAGTGCCATCCCTAAGGGAGCAGCTCCATCCTGGCTGGATCCTTCTTGCCCGATTTCCCCCCGATCCTACAGGTTTTTCACTAGTGCACAACAAAACGCATCCATGTGCTCCAGAGCCGACCCACATCCCAAAGTCCACATTTGGAGGTGGGAGCAGCTTCCCTGAGGCACAGGAGGTCCCCTCCCCCTCGGAATGTTGTGTAAGAGGAGGCTCTGCCAGCCTTCCCGAGAAATCCTGATTGGCACCTCCCACGCGGGCGCTGCTCCCTAATTCCAAATCCTTCCATCACCCCGGGTTTCTGGTGCCTCCCATGGCTGCACACTCCTCACACGGGAGCGCCGAGCTGCCCTATGAGCAGAGACATCTGCGATGCCTGGAGGGCTTTTGGGAAGGGGACGGGAGTCTCATTCCAATAGCTGGGATTGCTCCTGGGAGGTGACTGCCTCTCTCTCCCAGTGGTTTATATAAAACTCATTTTTCAGAGCTCTGAGTCACTGCACCTGGGCCTGGATCAGCCAAGGAGGCCTTTCCCTGCCTACATGAGGCATCTGCAGGAGGTGCTTTAACTTTGGCCCTTCTTTTCCCTCTCTCAGGGCTTCCCCACCACTGGTTTTGAAGGATCTGTGCTGTCTTCTGCTCTCCTTGAATAATTCCCCTCCCTTTTCCTTCACGACGTGAAATTTCTCTCCCTTTTCCCTGTTTATTTGCCCAGATCCAACACAGCGCCTCAGTGCCAAAGCAGGAGACAGGATGGATGCAGGAGATCAAAGCAAGGCCCCCACTGGGTCTAAAAATCTTCTGGAAGCCACAGAAAGGGACAAAAGCAACCTTTTTTCCAGAGCTGACTGCTGCTTCCTTGTCACGGAACCAGCTCCTGGCTCCAATTTGAGTCCATTGCCAACTCATGGCTCCAATTTGAGATCCACTTTAATTTTCCTGAATGGATAGTGATAAGATTACTCCAGAGGGGTGACTCAGCTTCCTTGGGGATTTTTTTTTTCCCCAGTCTTCCTCAATCTTACTCCACACTTGGTGTCCCTGCTCCAGGCCCTCCTCTGGGCTGGGATCCTGGGCAGCAGAAGACACCTTCTCCATGCTGGGTCCTTGAGTGGTGGCTCCGAGTGCTTTTGAGTTTTGTAATCTGTCCTGCTGGGAAATAAATCTCTTTTCCAGCTCTCCGTGCACCGGGAAGAGGGAACGCTCCAGCATTCCAAGGTACCTTAGAACCACGCTACTCAGGAAGACATTCATGTCTTGGAGACAGCTCCCAGAAAACACAGAAAATCCCATTTCCAACCCAAATTTCTCTCCTTAGTCTGTATTTGTTGGATGGCCTGGGAATGTTTTACCCTCACTGCTCCTTCAAAGTCAAAGTCAAAGTCAAAGTCAAAGTCGACTTGTGCTGATCCCATTCCCAGAAGGTTCATGTGG
>VYZQ01019353.1:18601-48743 GCA_013400655.1 Mystacornis crossleyi
GGATGGGGCTTGGAGCAACCTGGGATAGTGGAAGATGTCCCTGCCCATGGGACAAGATGATGTTTAAGGTAAACCTTCCAACCAACTCAGTCTGTGATTCCTGGGAAAACAACATGAGCAGGGATATGAAAGGGGAAAGGAATAAACGTAACAAGTCTATGGGATAAATAAGACCAAAAATAAGGAAAAATAAAATGGTTCTTTCCTTTCACCCTCATTGCAAAATGCCAGCAAGGAGCCACACCCACTAATTAGGCAGAAAAACCTGTTTATAAAACACTGGGGCAGGAGACCAAATTGTCCTGTGTGAGGCACAAGGCTCGATTTGATCATCACCACGACCCCGCTGACCTCACCAACCTCCAAACCCAGGGAATGTCTGTTTGGACACCGGGCTTGAACAACTCTGGAATTCACCACCTGATGACGTCATCCCAGGAGCAGATCAGGAGGGCCTGAAAAAAGTGTCAGACAATCACATGGATCGGGAAATCATCCAGCGTTGGAATGACTCACGTTATAAACAGACAAAAATCCCCTGCTGATGGCTACACCCGGGGAATTGCCTGTGGAGTTATTCCATAATTGCCAGAAAAAGTGGGGTTTGACAATATTTTCTTTTTGCTGTCCAGGACTAATCTTGTTTTAGAAGAAGTTCTGCAGACCTGGTGGCTCGAGGTCTTGCAAGACGTATCTTGAACGAGAGTCTCTATCCCAGACTGCCAGAACAGATTTTAAGGAATTCAGAGGAGAGGAGCAATGCAGAGGAATAAAAGCAAAAGGATTGATTTAAGAGGAGAGATTTAAAAAATGACACTTTGAGGGATGGCTCTTTCCAGAGCAGAGCTGCAATTCCAGGGTGCCAATTTGTGGGCTTGGGAACAGAGGCCTGATTTCGAGAAACTGTTGGGCGTGGAGAAAAGCAGCTCCTCTGAAGAATCCCTGGGTAGCGGCAAAACTTCATTAAATCAAAACTGTACAAGGTATCTGAGGATTACAAGCGGGAAAAGAGCAAGTAGAGGGATTAACCGGAGGAAAATTGATAAAGAAATGAAGACTGACATGAAAATTTGAGGAAAATCTTCTGTTTAACCAGCCATTAGCTAATTTAATTTAGTGTAAAACACACTGATTTTATTTGAGGTAAACCAGATTAGGCCAGCTCAGAGGCTGAGTCTGGTGCTGTTGAATAATTAAAGCCAACGAACGGTACAAACCCTGGAACATCACGTGCTGTCTGTGCAAAGGGATTAGAAAAATTCATTCCTAGGACTATCTCCCCGTGCCTCCAGGCTCTGCTTTCATCAGAGCGGCGGCTCTGGAAGGAAGGAAAGGAAGAAATTCAGAGGAGGAGAGAGCAGATCCCGACTTCCCATCACTCACAAGACCGGAAGAGCAAGAAATGCGTGGCTGAAAGGGCTTTTCCCCAAGGTGCCAGCCTGTTCCGAGGGCTCCAGCATGGAAAACTCCCACATGAACATTCCACACCCTTGGGTTGACTTCATGTCCGCACACGAGCCCTCAGGAACCTGTAAAACTGCTGCTGTTGGGCTGGGGTATAAAACCTGCCCTCCAAAGAGCTTCCCAGTCCTGCTGGGAGGATCTGCTGGAGATGAGGACTCCTCTTGTCACCTTGCTGGCTGCTGTCCTGTGCGTGGAACAAGGTGAGCCTCTCCTGCTGTTCCTACTTAGAACAAGGATTAGAGGGAAGATGGTGACAATTTTCCATGTGGCAGAATTTTTAGGGGGCTGTCACCGGCTTGCGATGGTGTCACCTTTTGCACCCCAATCAGTGATTTGATGCAGAAATAAGAACCTGATGAATTAGTTCTTCTTTCCAGTGGTAGAGCTCTGGTGGTGCTGGATGCCAGGTTAAATCCACACTTCGGGATCTTCCAAAAGGAGGCAAGTTGGGAGTGATAGAAAGCATAACCATAAAATGTTTTTTTTGCTTAATGATTTCAGTTTTTGAGTATTTTGCGCACTTTTCTGCTCTGCTGCTCCGTCCCTTGTAGTGGTTTGCCACGTATCTTCCTAGGAAATGCAGCAGTGGGAATTTCTGTAGATTAAATCAGTGACAGAGGTGAAAGATCTTTTGATGTTAAAGGCATCCCGCTCCCAAAGGGAAGGCTGAGTGTTGTCCTCCTCCTGGGAGTGAGGCACGCGTGTTGCTCCATCGCTCCTGGCACGTGGGAATGATGACCAGAGTGCCAAAATTTTCCCCACACCTGACGGTTTCCCAGAAACCATGATACAAATCTGGTTGAGAAAGAGGCATCTAATTAATCAATTATCACTGATGTATCAACCCCCTACTCCTACACCCTTTGGAATGGTTCTCTAGCGTGCCTGTAAGAGCAGGAGCTTCGGCCAGTTTTGGGGCGGGAAAAGGACTATTCAATCCTAAAAAAAAAAAGTGGATTTTGTGCCCACAATTCCTGACTGAAGCAACATAACACGGACAGAAGAGGAGAATTTTCAATGGCGACGTTCTCAGTGTGACCCAGGATGAAGAGGAAAGCTCACAGAGATCCGGGACCAGAGGTTCATGGTGGGATTCCTTACTGGTGACACCTTACACTGGCATCAGATTCCCAGTGGATTTAAGGACAGGCTTTTACACAGCACCTTTCTGTGGCCCAGCCTAGATCAAGAATAAGAGATTGCAGCTTTCTGGCCTAAAACTGCGACAAAGGAAAATATGGAAACTGTCTTTTGACCCTCCTCAGGTATCCTGGGTCCCATCCAAGACCCTAATGACCAAATTTTGGTCAAAACTCTTGATCTCTCAGCCGACCAAAGAGGGTCTTTTGTCTTTTCTATCCATGAACTCACTGTTATGGATATTTTGTGCCCAGCAAAAATCCTAAAAGGTCATGATCCTTTCCATAGAGTCACAGAATCGTTAAGGTTGGAAAGGACCTCTAGGATCATCAAGTCCTTGCTGCAATGTTGGACAAAACCAGGCAGATGTCTGTGTAAGGTGGCCCTGAAAGTTTCCAGCAAGGAAGATTCCACAGCCTGGAATTGCTCAGAGACTCTCATCCCATTAGGAGTTTAGCTTTAATATCTCTCAGCATCTCTTTTGTTACTGTTCTCCCATATTTCCACCAGGGGACATATAAAATATTTTATTGCTTTCTTCTTTGCTGCTTCGTTTTTCTTGCATGAAGAAGTTTCCCGTGACTTTCCTCAGCATATTCTCATGTTCAACAAACGAACAAAACCCTTCCAACCTTTTCTACAAGGTCACATTTCCAGTGTCTCTGACCCTTTCTCCTCGCTCTCCCCTGGTCCCTTTCCAAATGCTCTGCATAGTTCTGGAAGTGCCTTGCAGAGATTTGGGCACCGGGGCTCCAGCTGAGGCCTTGCCAGGTTGGAAAGGCCACTCTGGGTATCTCGCACATGACATTTCTGCCCACGTCCCCTTGGGTGACGTCTGTTTCCAGGGCTGGAATGTGACGCTGTCGATTCCTGCTGTTGTCACTGTGGTTGTGAATTCGAACCGAACCAGTTGTTTGTCATCCTACATTGCAGTGTCTAAGTCTCATCTGCTGTAATTTATTTCTCTTTGTTTAATTGCACCGGCTCTTCTTTTTCACTCTTTCATTGCATCCATGCGTCAAAATCCTTTGAAATCACAGAACCGTGGAATGGTTTGGAAGAGATCTTAAAGATCAGCTCATTCCAACCCCCTGCCATGGGCAGGGACACCTTCCACTATCCCAGGTTGTTCCAAGCCCATCCAGCCTGGCCTTGGACACTTCCAGGGATGGGGCAGCCACAGCTTCTCTGGGCAGCCTGTGCCAGGGCCTCACCACCCTCACAGGGAGGAATTTCTTCCATTGCTCCAGTTGGTTTGACCAATAATCCTTGGGAGTTACCCTCTGAGGGTGTTTTCGTGCCTGGCTTTTCACCCATTCCCTGGAATTTTCACCAGCTCATGTGTCCCGGGCTTGCTCGTGAGTAACATCTTTCAAGGTCGTGCCAAAAATTCATTAAAACCTCACTGAATCTCCTCTACTCTCTACATGAAAATTCAGCTTCTTTTAGAGGTGAATGAGGCAAAAAAAGCTGCACAGGATCAACAGCTGATGACTTTTTCTGTCCCTTCTATCAAAGATTCCTTTTTTCAGGGTGTGGCCTCTGCTGTCCTTCCGCTTTCTCAGTGCCAACCTCTTATCGGGCAAAGCTGCGCTTACAGGGACGTGTCCTTTAGCTGCTTTTGCCCTTTCCAAAGTGACAGACTGTCCCCAGACCCAGCAGGAACTCAGCCAGCACTCGGGGTTGTTTCCCTCCAAAAATCGGCCGTGTCTTTAAAGGAACCGAACCACAAACCCCCACACTTCGCTCTGGGTGATTTCACAAACTCAGAGTCCAACCACCACTGTAAAACCTTTCAATCTGCCTGGCTGGGGAGTGCTCTGCACATATTTTGGGGTGTTTTATCACCCAGGCTGTGGTTTTGCTCTTCTTCCTCTTTTTACTACTTCCCAGAGGCCTCCCAGAGGTCTTTCCTACCACATTCTGGTTTTGGGGGCAAGTACAGACATTTTTGGCAGGAAACACAAGTCATCACTGCGTGACCTTCCTGCCAGTCATCTGCCACTGTTGCGGATGTAGGAATTATCCCACCAAATCTGCCTTTAGCACTTCAACCAAGCTTTTGGTTAAGATTTTCCGTTCATTCCTGATTTTATGCGAAAAACAGGAGTTTGACAGAGCATCTGAGGCCTCTCACCAGACTTCCTAGAACTGAGGTTAGGCCAGTTCAGTGATGTTCAAGCACAGAAAAAGAGATGTGACAGCAGTCTCTGAGCCAGATGAAAGAGAAGTAGGACACCGGGCACTGTCCACCTCCTCGAAATGCTCCAGGCATCTTTAAATCCTCCCTGCCAAGCCCTGCCCAGGAGAAACCCTGAGCAGTAATTGGCCAATTCCCGTGGCCGAGCCCTCAGGACGGAGCCGCTATGGCTCAGCAATAATCTCCATCATAAAGCCCCTAAATCCTTGAATTCCACTCACATCTCCGGCTCCCAGGGATTGCAAACAGATCGATAACACTCCGCAGCCCGAGCCAGAGGAGACAGAGAGGGATTTAGCGCTGCTGCCACGGGTCAGGGAGTAAAGAAAGTCGCTGGTCATTCCCACAAAAACATTCCTCAGGCTGTAACGAGGGAAATGGAGATCTCTGCACCGGAGCTTTTGTGGTTTTTAAACCCTGTAATGTGCTTTTCCCCATTTTTTCTCCCCTCCCAGTTTATACATTCATGTGCTACACCTGCCAAGAACAGGAGTCCAACAAGGACTGTTTGACCATTTCCATGTGCGCCGAGGAGGACAAACACTGCGTGACTATCCGGAAGGACGTTGGGACAAGTAGGTTGGAGAACAGCACCTTGTTTGTTTTGTAGGAAAGCAGTCCCAGGAACGGGATTTCATCCCAGTATGGGAACAACAGGCCTTGACGGCCAACTTTTAGGAGGCATTGACCTTGTGGTTCCCTACTGCAGTGTCCAGACGCACTTGATATTCCTGCTGGGAACTGGGGAAATGCTGGGGACACACAGAGCAGCACCAGGGAGTGGATTCACACCTGGAGCTGTGCATGTTCCACTCCCAGGGCTGTTTTGAGAAGGGTTTTGGCCAAACCTCACCATGGCTGGCTCCCTGTGCCAAGAAGAATCCTTCAGGTCTGTCCCGGGGGCTCTCAGAGACCTCCACGTGCTCTTATCCCAAATCTCAGGTCATGCAGAACATTCCCCTTGGGTCTGTGTTGTAGGAGAAACCATCCTGGTGGGAACGACCCAGCCTGAGCATCACTTCAGGCAGCTGGAACTGAAAGCCACCCACAGGTGCTAATTCCACTTTAGGACTGACAGAACATGGAGCCCAGAGAAGTCCTGGGTGGACTCAATGATCTTAAAGGCCTTTTCCAACCTTACCAGTTCCAGGATTCTAGGACACTGTGGCTGCCCCATCCCTGGAAGTGTCCAAGGCCAGGTTGGACGGGGCTCTGAGTAACCTGGTCTGGTGGGAGGTGTCCCTGCCCGTGGATGATCTTGAAGCTCCCTTCCAACCCAAACGACTCCATGATTCGATGATTAATTCCATGAAATTTGCCTTGAGGATTAGTGCCTGGCCTTCCTTTACTCACCAAAACAGATTTAGCCACAAAAATATTTAAACAATGCTTTTTTCATCCTCCTTTTTCTTTCCGCCCACCCCCTTCTTTTTTTCCTGCACTAGAGCCCGACAAGCCTAAATACGTCATCTCCAAGATGTGTTCTCCAACATGTCCAGCAACAGGTCAGCAACAGACCCAAAGCTCCCGGAATGTCTCCTGCTGTGAGAAGCCCTTGTGCAACGTGAATGGAGTCAGCAGCCGGAAAAGCAGCCACGGAGTGATGTCCCTGGGTGTCCTGGCCAGCATCACTTACATATTTGCATGTGGATTGTGATGGGTTTGGAAGAGCTCCCCATGATGGCTGAAATAAAAGTGCTGTTCTGGGGCAATTTCTGCTCTCAAAGATTCATGTTTTGTTGTTGAGCTTCCCCTGGGATTTTCGAGAGAGCCCGGATAAGTCAGGTGCTGAACTCCCATTGATTTCCTGAGCCTACTTGAATCCAAAGTGTCCCCAGACATCCAGCTCACCTAAGAAAACGCATTAAAAAATGGCCTTTTTGACATGTTCAAGCTTCAAATCATTATTGCTCCGAGGAGATCCTTGAAGGCATAGTTTTGTCTCTTACTTTCAAAGCTCTGTGAGGAATAACATCCCACCCTGCCTGAAACACAGGGAATGGCTCCACAGTTGTGTCAGCACAGGCGACGATCGGTGAATTTGCTCACAGTGAGTTTGGTTATCAAACATCTGTTTACAAACAAGCAGGTGGAAGTAAAGCTGATTTCTGGCAGTGCTGTGGACATTTCTCCAGCCTCGGTGGGGAGCAATTTCCTGCTCCTCACGCTCTTTGCTCTCTTGGTTCACATTTTGAAATCAGCTTCCCTTATCTGAGAAAAGGGGGAAAGGCAAAGAGGGAAAAGCGTGACTGAGAGAGGAAAAGCGGTGGGAAGGTTGGGAGGGAGAAGGGAAGGAATGGGGCAGCCTGCTGAGCTGGGAGCTGCCCTCACACTGCCTCCTCATGGACCTCATCCAGCTGGAAAAGGCATGCCCGTATCTATTCCCCTTTTTTTCCAGGCCCAAAACAACCTCACACAGCTGTTGCCAACCCCTGTCATTCAGAGATTGTGAGAGGCTCTCTACAGACCCACGTTCCTGGCAGAGAAACCATCGATTGTGTTGAGCTTTGTTTGGTTTTGCCCTCCAAGCTCTCTGCTCCCTCCTCTCCCCGCGGGAGCTGCAGCTGAGGGGAGACAGAAAAGCTCTGTGGGAGGCCTGGGGGTGTCACCGAGAAGAAGAAGGGGCAGCCAGCCAGGGACTCACACAAACAGCTCAAAGCTTCTTGGGTCCCAGCCCCGGCTGCAGGCTCCCATTCCTGGAAAACACGCGCAAANAAAAAAAAAAAAAAAAAAAAAAAAAGAAAAGGAAAAGCTGGCAGCATCCCGAGCTCAGCTGTGTCCAGGGAGAAACCAGAGCTGGTCCAAACAATTGAAGGGTATCAGTTTTCATGTTGTGTTTGATGGTTAAATGAGATCTCTGCTTTTTCTGAAGCATTGCCCTGGAAGTCTGCTGGGTTTTGGTGGCACATGTGGAAGGATGTGGATTTTTGAGGCATTTCACGGTGCCTGGATTTCAGAGCCACTGCTTTTCCAAGAGGCTAAAAAGATTCCGCATCAACTTCGTGTTTTGTGCTGTGACCTCTGGATCTGGTGACCGTTTTTTAACATTTTGTTTAACGGATGGAGGGGAAATGGAGGAAGTGAAGGAAGTGAAGGAGGTGACACCACGGTGGTGGGCAGGGACAAGAGGACACTGACATCCCCCTGAGCAGACTGGTGAGCTGTGCCTGGAGATGACAGATGTCAGAAAGCCAAATTAACAGCTGAACCTGTTGGTAATTTTCTCTCACCAAAGACAACCTCAAAAGGGAAGGAAAATTAGGATGGAGAAGGGGAAGAACAAATTTTTTAACCAAAAAGTAGGAAGAGATGTCCAGCTGCTCAGGGCAGGCCTGGCAGCACTGGTAGGGCTGTGGTGGCTGTGCTGCATCCCAGTTCCAGGAGCAAGTCCTCCAGGAGCCAATCCTTCATACCCTGCACAGCTTTTCCCTGCAGGACCTCGGGTTCTTTCTAAAAACTCCAGCAAAGTTGGGTTCCGGGCCAAAGCCGTTACTGTTTTACCACCTGTCACGCTGGCAGGAGAAAGAGGAAGTAGAAAGGAGCAATTTACATCTCAAGCAGTTTCGCTGGACATGAGAAAGCAAAACCTTGGTGGGAGAGACCATCTGGAGGGGAAGGAACGAGCGGAGGGTTCGGATAAGTCCAGCGAGGGTTTGGGGAACTGGGATGGGTGGAGTTAAGGATGGAGAACAGACCTTGTCCAGATCTTTAGCAGACCCTCATTCCCAGCTCTTCCCCCACCTTTCACCACAGCAGTTTGAGTGCTGCCAGAAGATCAAACGACAGAGGGGTTTCCTAGAATTGTCTACAAATTTAGAGGAACCCTTTATTTTCCTGAAATTTTTGGATGCTAAAGCAGCTGAGTTAGCCAGGATTATCCTGACTGATTCTCTGGAGGTGAAGGGATTGTTTTCAACAGGATTTATTGGTGCCTTGTCCACCCACCTGGTTCCTGGACTGAGAGCTCCCGGTTGCGGGAGCTGAAGGTTGTGGAAAAGTAAATCTGGAGGTGGGAATTCCGAATGGACTTTGCCAGTGCTGATCCTCCGAGTGGAAAATCGCTGGAACTCTTTCAAATAAAGAAGGAAGAGGGACAATTTAAAACTCTTCTTCTTCCCTGGAGGTGAGGAATGGGCTGATTGTGAGGTCACAGCTCCTTTTCCACACCAGTTCCTCCCTCCCCTGGGCCAGAGGGAGGTGCAGGTAGAAGGTCGAGGCTTCCGTGGCTCAGCTTTAGGCAAGGCCTAAATCTCCTTTTCCCACATGGATGGAATCAGTCCCGTTTCCCTTTTCCAGTGTGAGGTTTTGGTGCTGGTGCTCTCCAGGCTGAGCTGTCCAGGAGAAGAAATGCAGGTGATTCTTGGAGCTGCCGCTTCAGCGCAGGATTTGTTTTCCCATCCCACGACTCTGAGCCGCACTTGCAGCGTCAGGAGATGAGTTTGTGCCTCCACGTGTGGAGTGAGGGGGAAAACAGGTGTGGAGACACAACCACATCAAACACAAGAGCAAGAAGCATTTTGCTGCCACAGATATTAATGAGATGAACTAATTAACACATCAAAAGTGAATAAAATTAGTGTTTGCAACATGGATATGCAAATCAGTGAGGGTTGTCAGCCTAAGTGGTGTCCAGGAAAATTGGGAAAAGAAATCCATCACAGCTACCAAACCCAGCCTGTTTCTCCTGCTCCTGTTTCTTCGCAACAGGGAGATCTGGGTGTTTTGGGAGACCGGGTATCAACAAATCACAGGCTCATTTAGGTCGGCAAAGACCTCCAAGACCATCGAGTCCAACCTGTGACCAATCCCCACCTTGTCAACCAGCCCAGAGCACTGAGCACCACCTCCAGAGCCTTTCCACAAAGAAATGTGGAAATAATCCATCATTAAAGGGCATAGGGGACACTCTGGGGACACACAGTGCTGGAAAAAGACCAGCTTAGACTTGGAAAAAAGCTCTGAAACAGATCAGGTGTAGGGGCTATCATGGAGGCGGGGATGAGCAGCAAGAATTTTGTGAGAGGTGGGTGATATCCCCTACCTGTGACAAGATAACAAAATCTGTGCGGGTAAAAGTGGTACCTGTCACACAGCTCAGCCTTAATAAAGCTTTTGCCACTGTGTCACGTGATGGGCTCAGAAGCAAAACCAAGAAAACCCAGTCGGGCTGAAATCGCGAGCAAATCACAGCCAGCAATTTACTGTCAGGCTGGAACGACCCATTAAAAGGCTCCTCTTGGCTCTGGGATGACGCAAAGTTTTAATTGCTGGTTTGGATGACGGATTAGACAATAAATTCACTGAGCTCACGGGTGAAAAGCTGGGGGAATCTGCAAACAGGAGGATTCTGGGTGATTCCAGTAAATTTAAGTGGTAGGCTGAGAGAAGAGGGTGTAATTTAGGAGGGAGAAGCACAAAGCTCTCCGGTTAACGCGGCACAAATACGGGGTGAGGGAATCTCCCTCGCAGCAATCTGGCAGGAAAAGAAGTTGTGCTAGATCACAAGTTTAACACGTGTCAAACTTCGGGGAAAAAAAATGTGAAGCAAAGCCTTGTTGGAACCCTGCACTCCATGGAAAAATCTCACACATTGCGCTGGGAAGTGTAAACTGGTGTGTGATGGGATGAGAACCTTCCAGATCCTCCAAATGGAAAGGTTTGGGCTACTTTGTTCTTCCCACTTTTTGTGCTGGGGTTCACACAGCAGCAAAGAGGATTTTAGATGGATCAGAAGGGATTCCTGGCATCTAAAGTAGGGGCAAGAGCTGGAAAACTGCCTCCAGAAACCGCAGCTTTAGCACCATAATCAGGATTCATCAAAGCATGGGAAAAGCTTTGGCCTCAGCCTCTCCCTGGGGATGGGAGAATGAACTCATTCCTGGTCATTCCCATTCCTGCTTCTCTCTGTCCCTTTTCTGTCGTTCCCACGTGGGGCTGGTTCCCTTTACCAGAGCGGAATTCCGGTGCTCAGGGTTGGCTTTGCTTTATCACAGGATCATGGAACATTCTGTGTCGGAAGGAACCTAAAAGATCTCATTCCAGCCACTCTGGCAACGAGCAGGGACACCTCCCACGAGATCAGCCTGCTCCAAGACAAAGGCAGAACAGCAAAAGTGACCCAAAGCTCTTCCAGTGACGTGGAAAGTACTTCCATGCAGGAACTTTCACTCCAAAGGATGTTCGGCTCCAGGGTTCCCAGGATTTCAGTCAACATTAAAGCAGCGCTGAGGCAGAGAGTGGAGAAAGCTCTGCACAGGAATGATGGTTTTCCCATTTTCCATCTCATTCCTTACTCAGGCGAGTCCTTAAATTCCACGCAAAGCATCGGGGGTGCCAGGGGTACAATTTTCCTTGGTCCAGGAGAGGCAGGAACAGGCCCTGGCTCTGCGCCCAGGGCTCACAACAGCTCACCTGGGACCTGCCTGCAGCTCCAGGATGCAGAATTAGATGTTAATCAGCAATTAGATAACGAGCAGACCCCACTCCTGGGAATGAGAAACTCCCTTCTGCAGTCACAGGAAATAGGAGGCATAAAACTCCCTGAGAGATCTTCGGGGAGAAGAGAGTGATTTGGTAACACAAAAATCTTGGGGAAAGGGGATTTCGGCTTTCACACTCTTCCTTATGGATTTAATTGGATCACAAGAACTGATGTGGGTGTGCCCAGATCACCCGGCCCGTGTCACTTCTGCGCCACCAGCAGCCAAAAGATGAAAGCCCCGCAGTTCCCCTCGTGCCTTTAAGGCTGAGCACAAGGTGAAGGTAAAAGGCAAAAGGCAAAAGACAGAGCACAAGAAAACCAACTTTGGACTTGTTTTTGACTTGTTTGGACTTGTTTTAGCGAGAGGATGTTCCCTTTGATTGCTTTCTCTTTCGTTTTTCCCCTTTGAGGTGAAATTCCTGAATATTCCAGCCCTTTTGTTTACTTTATCTGGGTGTTTTATGGCTCCCACCCTGCTCTTAGTCCTCTCCAGTTTCTTATCCAAGGTCAGCTTGTTCTTCCTCTACCTTTGAATGACCACAGGCACGGTGCTCCACGGCAGTCAACAACCACCTTTCCTTTTAACCCTTGCTTTGCTGGTGCTTGTGGTTCTTCCATACCCCTGGAACATTCCCATTCCTATTTTTTTTACACCAAGTTCAACATTTCCACTGTAAAGCTCCAGCACCTTGCCTACAGCTTCAGCACATTTTGTGCCACCTCCACGGAGTCTGGTGAATTCCTTTTTCAGAGAGACGTGCATTTTTTGGTGGAAGGGGTGGGAAAAGGACTTGAAAAGCCTCTTCCTTCCCCCAAAAAAACCCCGAGATGAGGCCCCTGTTGCAGGAAAGGAGATGCCCCCAGGCACAGCAACTTTTGCTGGTGGTCCAGAACTGCTGATGGCACAAAAAAGGCCAGGACTGGGGAAAAAAAGCCACAAAACGAGTCCAGAGTTCACCCAGGAGACAGAATTAGGCCTGGAGACAGGGGGAGACACTATACAGTTAAGGATCATCCACCACACAGTCTTGGAGAAGAGAATCATGGAATACCCTGGGTTAGGGACAAAAAGGACCAGCAGTTCCAACCCTAAAAGTCACAGCCAGAAGTCAGAAACAGATGGAGACAAAACCACAGCACATGGCCAGGTCCATCCAGGACACGGCTGGAGACAGGGACACTTAGAGCAGGGCCTAAAGGGTTAGGCTTGAGTTTAAAGGGGGTCCCGGAGCCATGGGCACAGTCTGAGCAGGGCCCTGCTGAGGCTGTTCAGGGAAATTAAGGTTTTTGCCTGAGTAACGAGCTCTTCTTAAATCATCACAGTTGTTTTCCTGTCAAAAGCCTAAAAGAAGCACGGCTGAGGGTGAGTCATGCAGACTTTGGAAGGAGGAAGAGTGAGAATTCCAACGCCAGCCAGCAATCCACTTTCACCTTAGGCTCGGGGAGAGAAGGGAAAAGGAAATGTGGATGGCAGCCAGAAGTGAAAGTTCATCCATCAGAGATCCTGACTGCAGGGTGCAGCTGGAGGGAGCAGATGAAGGTTTTATTCCTTCATCTATAAAAAACGCAATAAACGGCAGGGCCTGAAGATTCGTCTGGTTGGGCACCTTTTTTTCAGGAATTTTCAGGAATCTCAGTAGCTACTTGAGAGCAACCCCAGGCCTTTCCCCACGGGATGCAGCAGAGGTGGTGGAGGACAGTGACCTGTTTGCCACCAGAGCCAAGAATAACCTGCAGCTTGGTTTGCCCATGGAAAATCTACGTCTGGAGCATCCTTGGCTGCTCCAAATATGATCCTGAGGGTCTTCTGGGCAACTCTGATCCAGAACAACCAGGAAGGACTTCAGGAGGAGGAACATCTCGGGTAGGATGATGAGGAAGTGCTGGCATATGGAGTCAGGCCTCTCATTCAGCCAGGTGGAGTGGGATGGCGTGAGCAGGAATTGCAAGGATGGTGCATCCCAGCTCCAGCATTCCATGGAGTGTCAGGGCCTGTGCCAGCACCTGGGCAAGGAGGGCCTTCATGCCAAAACCGTGTTGCAGCAAAGTGCTCCGGACAAAGGGAATTCTGGGGATGAGAGGAAGCAGCAAGGATGGAGATCCTGGATTCCTGCTCTTTCACGGCCTCCCAGTCCTCTGCCAAACTGATTCTCCACGTTTTGCCAGGTGGGGCAGAAATCTCTCACAGAGCAGTTCCAACCCTCTCCGGAAAAAATCTGAACAGTTCCCAGCTCCAGAGGACGATGCAATTACTGAAAAAAAAAGGACTTTTTCTCCTTCCTGTGTCATCGGGGCAAAGCGGTTTGAGCAGTTCTGCTCCGCTAACAGGGGAAACGTCTCATTTGCAAATTCCTCTGGGGTTTAGGTGCCTCACGTGCACAGGCCCAGGAAGTCTCACACAAACCCTGAAACAGAAGCGTGGTGGGGGAGGAACCTCCCTGTGTCCCACTTGGCTCCACAGAAGCTGAGCAAGCTTTTACTGACCCTGAATTTCAAGCTTTAACTTCCCAAGTGCCTGCTCAACACCGAAGCCTTGCAGGCCTAGTTAGTCTAGGTTTAATTTCTGCACCGTCTCTGCTGCCCTGACCCATCAGGGGACCTGTCACACTCATCATTTCCTGATTTTAACCATCCCCATTCCTCCCCAGCATGCCACAGCCATGAAATATTTGCCCTGGCACCAGTTTGCTCTCTGATCCAGCCGTTTCCTTATCTCCTTTTCCTCTGAGTGTGTTTCTGTACCTGTCTCCACCTCTCCCCAGCACAGGCCACATTCCTGGTGCCGGACTCTACCCCTTGCTGCCTCTCTTGCTTCACCCTTCTTTTTGTGAAGAAATATTTTTTGGCCTTGCGCTCGCAACATGAAGCCAACGGTTCAATAAAGTCCTCCAGTGACCTCCAAACTTGCAAGAAGAGGCTGGAGCACTCAGGGCAGTGTTTTGTGGGCTGGTCTAGAACAGAGATCTCTGCCAGCAGAGTTGCTGTGTCGAGATCTGCAGTCTGTCCCACACGGCAGCCTTGGGGAGGAGGTGGGAAATGAGCTTAGAGTATAAAATATCCTGAGCTGGGAGGGACTCAAACGGGTCACTGAGTCCTCAAAAGGAGGATTTTGCCTTTGCTTCCTTCCTTACCTGGTCTAATTTCCACCACAGAAAACTGGTGGCTCTGGTTGCCTCTTCCTTTTGCAGCATCCTGTCATTAATGCTGTTCCCGCCCAAGCATTCCAGTAGTATCGGGATGACTCCAGGTCCCGTGCTGGGTTGTGACCTCTGCGACTCGTAGGTCCTGTCCCTTCCTTCTTATCAGCAGATCCCAGCAGGCCCTCTCCAGGAAAGAATGGGGCTGGTAGTGTTAAACTGATGTGTGGGAGAAATCCAGGAAACTGTAGATCCTTGTACTCTTCTCCTGGGGATGAGGGGGGTGTATCATAAAATCCCAAATCTGGGTTGGAAAAGACCTTAAATAAAGGTCAGTTCCAGCTCCCTGCCATGGGCAGGGACACCTCCCACTATCCCAGGTTGCTCCAAGCCCCGTCCAACCTGGCCTTCAACACTTCCAGGGATGGGGCAGCCACAGCTTCTCTGGGAAACCTGTGCCAGGACCTCACCACCCTCACAGGGAAGAATTTCTCCCCAATATCCAACCAAAATCTACTTCTTTGGTCTGTATGAGACAGGGGTTTTGTAAATGTGTTTGAATTATAATTTCTCAAGTAACCACGAAGCTAAAACTTCCCTTTTTTTTACTATTTGGTTTGTCCCAGCAGCCTGTTCCAGTGAAAGATCCGAGACCACAGAAACTTCTCAGAAGTCAGTTCCTGATAGAATACCTGGCAGTGACAAATAAAACTGAGCCACAGGAAAGAAAAGGGAAACAGGGGTTTGTAGGCATGGGTTTGCTTCCCAAGCAGAGTGCTCTGAATGCGTCCGACAAGACAGGAGCCGGAATTTCTTCTGACAGATGCATTTGCCAAGAAATGCTGACTCTGCAGAATTAAACCCATATGTGGCACAGAGTTTGTCAAGCCTGCTTGTTTCCTGCTGGCTCACCAGCCATCTCCTCCATTCCCAGGCTTTCCTGACAGCCGGCTCCGCAGGGGCCCTCCTCCCCCACCGCCCCTCTGGCAGCTCGTTTCCTCGAGGATTTAGTTATTTCCATGGGACCTACTGAATTTGGGACACTCCAACATCAGGGGACTTATTTACACTCTGAAGACTCATCCTGCCAAGCAGCCCAGGCTGTCCCATGCCACCCCAGCTGCTGGGCTCTTCAAGCTTCCCAATCCTGTATGTCTAATCCAATTTAGGCTCTGGTAAACAGATGGGGGAGTTGGTTCTTTATGTGCTTGGCTCTTCTGTGGGGGCTGTGCGTGCAGACGGGTCAGACACGAAGAGGGGGTGTTGCACGCACGGACGGGTTCGGGGGAATCTCGCCTGCAGGAGATCCATGCCGGGAGCCCTGGAAATGGGGAATGTGTGTGTACAGGGTGGTTGGGAGTGTGTGGAGGAGGATGTGTGTGCGCTCAGGGGATCTGTGAGAGGAGATGCACGCAGGAGGGGAGGGAGGCAGGAAATCAGCAAGTCCTGTGGGTAGAGGGAGTCAGAGAATCACAGAATCCCAGAATAAGCTGAGTTGCAAGGATTGCACTTGCATGAGTGGGGTCCGGCATACAGGCAGCCCCCCTGCTCCTGTCTCTTCCTTCAGGGAAACAGAGGGGACCCGAAAGGGGGCTGGCAAAAGCCTTTTGGGGCACGGCTAGGGGAAAGCTGGCTCTGTTCTCCCTAGGCCAGCCGCTGCCATGCCGACACATTCTCCCCACTGCCCCCTTTCCGGCCTCGGTTCTCCTGAGCGGGTAAAAGAAACTAGGCGTGGCCGGGGAGGTGGAGAGGGGAGGTGGCGCGGGGGCCGGGCTCGGCCCGCGGGGCGGAGCCACCGCCCTTTCCCCACCCCCGGCGCCCGGCCCTGCTGCCAGCCCTGCGCTCCTCCAGCCGCCCTGCGCATCTCTCCGGGCACATCGTCCGCACCATGAAGGCGCTCCTGCTCGCTGTGCTGGCCGCGGTGCTGTGCGTGGAGAGAGGTAAGGGAAGGGGATGCCCCCGCCACCATCGCCTCCCCCCGCAGGTCCCTCGGCAGCCCTGCGTTTGAGAACAAATTGGGGGTGGGGGGGGGGGGGTGGAGCGATGCGTGTGGCAGGGTGGGCTGTGGAAGTTGGAGGATTGTAGGGTTGAAAGATATAAGGGTTGAAAAGGGATTGGGGGCAGAGCGCTGAGCCGCGGTATGGTTCGGAGCGGGATGCGGGGGTGTCGTTCCAAGACCTGCCTCGCAGCAGTGTCCCTCCTGAAGCAGGAACTTCGGGGTTTCCCCGCCTGCATGAATAGGTGAACACCTCCGGCTGTGCGGGTGGGTATCCTGGAGCTTTTCCCAGTTGCAGCTCGAACAAAGAGCAGGGCCGGCTCCGCTCCCCATTTTCGGCGCAGCCAGCCGGGATAACGGCGCTGGGATGGGCTGAGATGCAGCCGAGGGGAAGGAGGGTGGAGGGGAGAGGCAGCCCAGCCCCGGCAATGGCTGATGGAGCAAAGTCAGGGCAGAGCCGCTCGTGATTCCGGCTCCTGCTGCCCCCTCCGAGCATCCTGCGGGGCCGGCTGCGGTGGCCGGTGCGCGGCGCGATGACCCCTAAGGGACAATGCCCTGTGGGGCTCATCCTGGGGCTGCCCCCGAGCCTGGGGAGGACGCGGCTCCTGTTGCTGTGCGTGAAACTGCCAAGTTGCCCAAGTCGCGGGGCCTGCCGTCCCCTCCTTCCCCATCGACTCCATTCCCGACTATCCAAACTCCATGGGGCCGTGCAAAACCGCGCATTGCTCCCATATATGTCGCTGCTTGGAGAAGCCAAACAAAGAGAGAACGGGAGAGTTCTGAGCTCTTCCAGCCCCTGCTCAGCAAACGGGGTCCCTTCTTGTTTTCTGAGCGCGCCGCTGAGAAGAAACTGGCTGTTTGCTGCCCTTCCCATTCCCCCCTCCCGGTGGGATCCGGGAAGCAACTGGCAATTGAAGCGTGGAGTCTCGGGCAGAGCCCAGCTGGCTTTCGCTCAGTTCCAGCTGGGAGAGATGGGCTGGCCAGGCCAAGGCAGTGAAAGGTTTCATTTCCCCCCTACCACCTCCCCCCCAACNTCCAAAGATTTCTGGTGTGTTTCGTTCCTGGAACCTTTAATGAACACCATTGCACCACTCGTGCCTTCAGTGCAGCAAGCAAATACATATGGGGACATCTGTCCTGCCAGAATGCCCACAGGAAGCCTGTAATCCACTTCATTCCTGATTGCAGAAGATTCCTAGGATGAGTCAATTTGCCTCCTCGGGGCGGTTGTGAGGTGAAGGGTTTGGGACAGGTCACCTGAGCCTTGGGAGCAGAACTCAGCTTCCCTCCGAGGTCCCACACTGAGCTGTGGCCACCCCATGGATGGGGTCAGCAGTGACTCAGTGGCTGGTCCCGTCCTCCTCCCCCTCTCCCAAATCCAGCGATCCACTGAGGAATCTCTCCCGGAGGTTTTGACTCAGCTGGTGGCCCTGTAATCCCGGTGCTGTCGGTTGTGACGGCTGCGCTGGCGTGCTCAGGTAACCCGGGTTTGTTGTAGGGAGCGTTGCCAGAGTGAGGATCCATGGAGGATTCGTGAGCCAGTCCAGGAAACTCCTGCTTGGGGGGTTGTGGTGCTGGCTTCCACTCCAAAGCAGAGGTTTGGCTGCTCTGCTGTGACACTCAGGATCTCCCACTAACCCACTTTAATCTGTTTCTCTGAGATTGTATTTTGTTTTTTTTCCCCTCCTCGGCTGTGGCTGCTCAAAAGTCATTCCTCTGAGAGCAATTGTTATTTTTTTCCCCCCTCATTTTTCTTGTAGAAGCCTTTTATTTTCCTGAGAGAAATGGGAATGAGAAGAACCTCGAGATATTGTGCAGAGTGGGACAGATGCTGAGCAATTTTTTCCAAATAATAATTCTTCAAAATGTCCATGGCAGGGACTGCTGAGCCTCAAGGAGCCCATCCCAGAGCTTCCCCTGCTTCACTTCCTTAGGAAAATATTCCAAGGGGGTCTACAAGAAAGCTGGAGAGGGACTTTTTTACAGGGATAGGACAAGCAGGAATGGCTTCAAACTGAAAGAGAGGGGATTTTATGGGATATTGGGAAGAAATTCTTCCCTGTGAAGGTGGTAAGGTCCTGGCACAGGTTGCCCAGAGAAGCTGTGGCTGCGCCATCCCTGGAAGTGTCCAAGGCCAGGTTGGACGGGGCTTGGAGCAACCTGGGATAGTGGGAGGTGTCCCTGCCCATGACAGGGGGATGGAACAGGATGATCCTGAAGGTTCCTTCCATCCCAAACCACTCCATCATTCTTTGATAATCCGCTTGCGACGGGGCTGAAGGAGGCGGGAGCAGGGACGGCGCTGCCTCGCACTTCCCACCCTGAATCAGCCCCCGCTCTGTTTCTCATCCCGTAAACAGAGAAGGGGAAAGGCAGTGCCTCGTGGAAGGGCTGCCTGGGAGCTCCAAAATCCCAGTTCCATGGAACACTGGGAACAGACCTGATCTGTCTGCATATGTAGGTCAGCAACTGCAGCGTGGATATGATGCTCTTGTGTGTAAAATACAGAGATCAAAGTGCCCATGGCCCTGCTGAGTCACTGGTCCAGGCTGTCCCCACAACCAATTCCCACCTCAAGTGCTGTTTTCCGGTCATTCCTCTTTGTGAAGGATGAGGGATGGGAGCCAGCTAGTCCACCCTGCTGGTGTGGGATAAGCCATAAATGGCCTCAAGTTGCTCCAGGGGAGGTTTAGTTTGGAAATGAGGAAAAATTTCTTCACTGGGAGGGGGGTCAAATACTGGAACAGTGGAGGAATCATCATCCCTGAAAGTGTTCAAAAAATGTGCAGCCGTGTGGCTTAAAGACCTGGTTTATTGGTGAATTTGGCAGTGCTTGATTAATGGTTGGAGTCAAAGATCTTGAAGGACTTTTCCAACTGAACTGATTCCATGACTCTATAATTTTAGGGGACCTGCCGTGGAGGAAAACATGCAAATTAATGCTCCTGCTCCGAATTAAAAAGATCGGATGAATAAGCAGCCTTTATAGTGCTGTGACTCCCTGGAGAGTGGGACAGCGCAAGTCCTTGCAGGTCTTGAGCTTTCTGCAGCTGAGCAATCGTTTCTACCACGTGCTCCAGCTCAAGCATGGCCCGGTCTTGGTGCCATGGAAAGTTTGAACCCATGGTCACACCTGGAGCGTTTCCCATCAGTGTCACAGGATCATAAAATCAGAACTGTTTCGCTTGGAAGGCACCTGAGCTGAACAAGCCCAAACCTCAAAAATTCACCTCTGGAGTTTGGTTTCGAGTTGGCAGCTGCAGCTGGAACACGTTCTTGGTGCAAACAGGGGGTGACAGAAAGTGCCAGGCAGTTGTACCAGCTTTAGCTGATAAGAGCTTGAAATGCATCCCTTAGGCTTGAACCCTTCACTTGGCCAATTTTTTCGGGGAAAAAAAACCCCCAAAAAACACATTGCAGGTTGATAAAACTGAAACACAAAGCCTGGCTGTGGGCAGACGCGAGACATCCCGTGTGACAGAGGTGGGGATCACCTCCAAGTGAGGAGGTCTTCCCGCCAGCCCCTAAATGAGGTTTGTCTTTCTCTTGCAGCCCACACTCTCATCTGCTTTTCCTGCTCGGATGCCTCCTCCAACTGGGCCTGCCTGAAGCCCGTCAAGTGTGGCGAGAATGAGAACCACTGCGTGACGACGTACGTCGGAGTGGGACTCGGTGAGTGCTGCCAGCACCTCCTCCTGCCCCTCCCGGCTGCTCTCCTGGGTCACCTGCGGAGCTGCAGCCAGGCTTTGCCTTCCTCTGGCTGGGGGGGGAAAAAAGGGAAAGTTCTGCTTAGCAACTGAGCGTCGGACCATCCCACGGGAATTCGCACGAGGGACGCGCTGCCAGGAGGAGTCACGTTAAAGCCCACATGCCTGCACCGATGCCCACGAGTCCGGGGGGAATTTCAGGCCGGGGGCGGGGAGTTTGCTGATGAATAAGTGAAAGCGTGGAGGATGCTGCAGGCTCCCTGTGTGGGAAGCTCCAGGGTTGCTATTCCTGCTGATTCTTTTGCCTCCTGTTGGGGTTCTTTGTCCCTGAGTCCCACCTTTCCTTTGCTTTCCGTGGACGAGGCGGAAAGGGAGGGTTGCGGGTTTCCTTCCTGAGTGGCTGGAAAGATATGGGGGGGTTGTGTGCTTCCCAGCTGCTGCTCTGAGGGAGGCAGGATGCTCTGGCAGATCTCCTGGTGCTTTTGCAGGAACCAGAGCCCATCCTGGCTCTCCCTGGCAGGAGGAGGGGGAGTTCAATGCCCGAGTCTGCAGCGTGGGTGGGTCAGATGTGCACAAACAGACTCTGGGAGCATTTATAAACTTCTCTTCTTAGCCCAGTGCTAATGGTTTCCTTTTTCCTGCCTCTTAACGTGGGCTTTGCCTCTCTGGAAATGCAGACTTGGCTCCTGAGTATCTCCTTAGTGCTCCCTGTGTCCCTCGAGGAGGCCCAGAGTAAAGCTCAAGAGGGATTTTTGCGATTCCTCACCGGAGCTGTTGCGTCTGAGCATTGGCTGATCCAAAGTGGTGTCCCTGGGGTGTTGTGTGGTCTCTGGGGTGTTTGTGGGAGTTTATCACGGGTGATCCTTGATAAGACGGGCTGGCTGGGATTCCTGTCTCCCGAGAACCACTTCATCCTCTCTGGAGCACTTCATCCTCCCCGTGCCGCCTGCGCCGCTCCGGCTCTTCCAGTGCTGTAATTCCTTTGCAGAGCTGGTGATCAGAAACCCGAAAAAACCATCCTAAACCTGTCTCTTTTCCTTCCTCTCCACCCAAACCCCGTATCCAGGTGGCAAATCCGGCCAGTCCATCTCGAAGGGATGCTCTCCCATCTGCCCCAGCGCCGGGATCAACCTGGGAATAGCGGCCGCCTCCGTTTACTGCTGCGACTCCTTCCTCTGCAACATCAGCGGTTCCAGCAGCGTCCGAGCCAGTTACACGATCCTGGCCTTGGGAATGCTCGTCAGCTTCATCTACGTCCTCCGGGCTCGCGAGTGACGGGGCTGCCCGAGCAAGAGCCGCCTCCCACGGGTCTCGTTAGCCAATATCTTCTCTGTTGCTGTCTGCAAGGAGATCCTCCACTTCTCAGCAGGCTTCCAAGGTGGTTGTTTCCCAGACTTTTTGCTCTTCCAAGCGTTGGAGACCTGGGCGGTTTGGCCGAGCTGTTCTCTCCCTCCCGTGGACGTCTCCCGCTGCACTCTCACTCCTCCTTGGCCAAGGTGGATCATTTTGGAAGGGTTTCTGCTTTTTCTACCTATTAATAACCTCCCTGCCTCCCCTCCTCATTTCTAAGGTTGGTTAAAACCAGGCTGGGACTCGCTGAGAACAGATTCACCCCAGGCACCACCAGGTCTGCTCCAGCACACGGGTGGCACGGGCAGCGGGAATGCGGGATCCGAAGGGAGACACATTCCCGGCCCCTCGCAGCTGCAGTCTCTTTTTATAAAATAATCTCATTTCTTCTGATCCTGGGCTGACTTTTCTGGAAAACCAATGCCGTGTACCTTGTCCTTCCGAGTTCTGTAAGTGCCAGAGCTGAATAAACTTGCTCCTGTTGTTACCTGAGATGGGACGTGTGTGTGTTTCCTTGCTCCAGGGATTAGGAACTCTTTTATGGAAAATCCCAGTATTGTACCCAGCATGAGGGTCCCTCACCCTCTCGAGCAGTTTTTGGGTGCTTCATCTCCACATCCTTTCCAGGTGTGAGCAGCAAATCCATCTCCTCCCCGTTGCTGTCCTTCCTGATAAACACCTCTGGGCCAGCTTGTTCCACCTCCCTTGGGAATGACTTTTTCCAGGCGCATTTTAGTGATAAATGCCGGGTTTTGGGGTCTGAGTTCAACCCTAAAGGAGCAATCACCCTGGAAGCAGGACTTCTGAAAGTGAATCTGCATTTTACCAAGACTTGGTGCCTCAGTTTCCCCACTTTGGACTTGTCGTGGTGACCACAGCAATGGCGATACCTGAAGGACCAAGGACAACGGGTCTGAAAAGTTTGGTGAGGTCAGAGGAGAAGGTGTCAATACCCAGATCTTTAGGTCCAGCCTTCAATGCCTGATGGTGCCCATGGACTGGTGAAGGTGACTTTCACCACCCAACCTTCCACATCTGCTGTCCTTCAGCTCCCAGGATCTTCCCAGGAGTTTTGGCAAGGCTTTTCCTAGAAGTTCTCAGCTGTCCCATGGGAGATGTGTCCTCCTGCCCTCTCTGTGTCGTCTGTCCTGCCTACTCTGCTTGCCTGTGGACCTGCTCGACACAAACCAAGCCAAAATTCAGCCTTAAACCACCAAGTTCAAGCTTTTTGTCACTTCCACTGATGGATCAGAGGTGCACTGGACTTTTTTTTTTCTATTTCTAGCAGCACAACCCAGGTGTTGGCCCATTTTAGCCATGCCTTGTACCTGCTTCTCCTATTTTGTGTCAAAACCCAAACAAAAGCTCCACCAACCTTCAGTTCCACCTCTGTCCCCTCTTCAAGGAGTGATAAATGAAAGCTGGTTGCAGTTGTACAGAAATGCTTGTAACAAAAGTGGTTTTATGGTTTTTTTTTTCCCCCCTTTGTTCTTTGTTTCCCCCTTTGTCCCCCTCTTTTTATTAAAGTGACACAGATGTTAATGACAGCTTTTTGGGCAGGAGGGATGGATCAGCGGGATGTGACCTGCAATTTAGTGGTTAATTTGGGAAGAGTGCATCGCTCGTGTTGGTCCTTGGATGTGCCTTCCTTTGGATAATGCATCCTCCTGGGACCTGCCGGGACCTCGGGGCCCGAGGTGCCCCACAAACCTCTGCTATGCACGTGGAGCACGGGGGAAATTGGGGAAAAACTTCCTAAACCGAGGTGAATATTCCCCAGCTTCCCTGTGCCTCAGCCTTCCTCCCAAGAGGGTTCAAAACCTCTGTTTTTGGGTTCATTTGTCCCTCGGCACTTGCTGTGACACCGAGGTGGCACCCAGGGCGCTCTGCCTTGAATTTAGGGGCCTCTGTCTTTTCTGGCCACCTGGAAAAAGGTTCTGGGCTTGGTTTGGGACTCAATTACCTTTAGCAAAGAGCTGAACTTCAAAGCCGTCAGCTGTGTCCTGATTTCCATCCATGGCTTTATGAGGATCCTGAGGATGCCACAGTGGACAACCCCTCGGGCTGAAGACCTGGTTGTCTCCTCCAAGGGCCAGCTCCTTCCTATCCTGGTGTTTCTTGGCTGGTGCCAGGCATTTGGTTGTGCCAGCGAGCGAAGGCCGATGGGAGGAGCATCCAGAGGCGGTTTATCCCAATAAATAGCAAGTTACGTTCGTGGAATTGCCGGGGGATTGAGCTGAGGGTTGATTGGATAAATTTCACGCGGAGATCTGTTTTTTCCTCCTTTCTCTCTTTTGGCCTCTTCCTTCCCACATGTTCCAACCTAGAATATGGATAAAAAGGGATATTTTCAGTTTTTCCTTTCCTGACAAAGACGTCTTGGATAGATCCATGTGTGTTTGAGAGAGGGAGGGGATGACAGCTTGTCACAGTTGAATCCCAAGCACTTTCTCATCAGTTGTGCCAACTCTCACTATTCCTGGTCCTACTCTAGGTTTATTTTTGCCCTCAAATCCCCAGAATGACAAATGCAGTGAGAACCTTGCCTGTTGTAAAACCCAGGCCTAAAAATGGGCGGGTGAAGTAATTAAAACCATTAATAATAAGACAATAAGTAGGAAAAACGGGATTTATGAAGTGTTCAGACTGGTGGGTTGTTAAACCAAGTTTTATTTTATTTATTTATTCCAAATCCAAGCTGGATTTGGAATTCGAGGGCCGTGGTGGGACAGCCCTGAAGTGCTTTGGATATGTTTCTGTGGAATTAAGAGATCAAATTCTGAGCAGAAAACTTAGATATTCACCTGTTCTGACGAGAGGGGAGGTTATGAGGGGAAGAGGTTTGGCTCCCTAGAAACATAAAATATCCTGGAAGAGTTTTTAGTGGAAATTAAGAGCTCAAGTGAAATACTTGCCCACACTGGAGCATGTTCCCGAGAAAATGGTTTCAGTGCTTCCATCCTGGAAATGGCTGTAATTCACCAGCAGCTGCTGCCATCTCCCACTACCCCACAAAGGGCTCGAATTTTTGTGGATTGTCTAAAAATGCTCAAAATCCATCGCGGCATCAGCTCTTCCCACCCAGGATCTGAGGGGTTTGCTGTTTGCCCAAGAGAAGAACTTCAAAATGAGCACGGTTCTTCCAGCTGGTTTTGAGAATTGCTTTTTTTCTTTTTTTTTTTTTTTTTAAAGCAAAATTTCTTTTGGAAACCGCAAACCTGTCGCGACTTCCTTGCTCCAACAGAAAAATTATCAGTTGCTTAATTATTACTCCAAGGATCCACTTTGCTGCTCCAAGGATGTCCTGGATTGGTGTTGATTTACTCAAGTTGGGGGTTTTTTTTGTAGGGATTTGTCTCCCAGGGACTTTATTTGCCATGAAAAAAGGAGACTGTGGTCCCACCACCCCTGCGGGAAGCTCTGGTAGGGGTGTCTGTGTGTCCATGGGATGAGTTATAGGATCCGGGCCCTCTGGAAAAAGCAGATATGGTGCACACTTGGATGCCTGGAGGCTTAGGGCCCTATCCCAAGTCTCTCCTGTGGGTCTCTGTTTGGGATGAAGGTGACTCTGGGTCCTTGGTCCTGAAGGAGTTATTTCACCCCTGTCTGAGGCTGCGGAACGGGAATGGGAACAGAAACGCCCAATTTTGTATTTTGGGAATGCCCGTGGTGCCCAGGGAAGCGAAGCTCTGGGTTGGTCCTGCCACCTACTGGCTCTTGCCAGACTTGGTGGAGGAACTTTGAAGCCCAGATCTCCGAAATCAAGGAGGATGAGCTGCCTCGAATCAAATAATTGCACCCAAAGCAGGGAATCAGCAGCAGCAGAGACAGATTGAAGGTTTTGATTCATCCAGCTTTGCTCTGATCGTGGAAATTGAGAAATAAAAGGCTTAAGAGGCTTCTCAGCTCCAACATTTTCCATGGGAGCGCTTTTTTTTCCCAGCCCTAATCCTCCTGGTTCATCAAATGAAAATATATGAAGCCAATAAAATGTTGCAGGAAAAAAAAAATGTTGGCACGTTTTATTTCAGCTTCGTTGGGGTGATCCGAGGTGGTTTCCCTGAAAAGTTGATTTTACTAATCCCTATCTGTGAGATTTGTAACTGTGTATTATCTTTATTGTAACCGGATAAGCGGGATAAAGAAGCATCCATCCCTTTAAATATATTAACCTAAGTATAAGTGAAGTGTATGTTCCATCTTGTTTCTTATACTCTAATAAAAAATATACTGAATTAATTAAAAAAAAAAAACAACACTTGGAAGGAGATTTTTGGGTGGTTCTGGAGATATTCCTGATATTAACTCTTGTTTTGTGTGGAAGGAAAGTGCCTGGATTGGGTTCCAAGCTCAGGGCTGTGGGCTGTGGGCTGGATAAAAGGACAGACTCAATTTAGGGACTAAAGGAGGGTTAAATTCCTACATTTCATCTCAAGGCCATTGGAATCTCTTCCCGGGGATGGCTAAAGAACAGGGATTGTCTTTGCCTTCAATAGCTCATAAATATCCTTGACTTGCCCGTGACCCTGCTGGGAATGGGGATGGGGTTTGGCCTTGGAGCCTGCGCTCTTCCTTGTGGGAGAGGGCGGCTATTTCGGGCACAGAAAGGGCCTTGTGTGGGTGTCCAAGGGCAGCTGCTCCTCTTCCTGCACTCCCAGGGGTCCGACCCCGCTCCCGCTGCCGGCCGGACGCACACACGGACACACGGACACAGGGCTGGGTGCTCTGGNTTCTGGCCTCCCCATCATAGGATCCTGGAATGGTTTGGGTTGGAAGGGACCTTCAAGATCATTTCATTCCATTCCCCTGCCATGGGCAGGAACACCTTCCACCACCCCAGGTTGCTCCAAGCCCTGTCCAGCCTGGCCTTGGACACTTCCAGGGATGGGGAAGCCACAGCTTCTCTGGGCAACCTGTGCCAGGGCCTCACCACCCTCACAGACAAGAATTGCTTCCCAATATCCCATCTATCCCTGCCGTGGGGGGCAGTGGGAAGCCATTCCCTGTGTCCTGTCCCTCCATCCCTTATCCCAAGTCCCTCTCCAGCTCTCCTGGAGCCTCTTCAGGCGCTGCAAGGGGCTCTGAGGTCTCCCTGGATCCTTCCCTTCTCCAGGCTGGACATTCCCAGCTCTCCCAGCCTGGCTCCAGGGCAGAGGGGCTCCAGCCCTTGGAGCATCTCCGTGGCCTCCCCTGGACTCTCTCCAGCAAGTTCCTGTCATCCATGTGCTTATGACTCCAGACCTGGATGCAGTATTCCTGGTGGGATCTCATGAGGGCAGAGTAGAGGGGTTGTATCCCATTCTTTGCTGTCTCTCTGGACAGGCCTCCTCTCTACCCAGGGCCAGTACAGGTTTTGGAGGAGGAGAAAACTCTGGAGCTGGAAAGGAATATCTGAAAAGCTGATTCATTTGGGAGTTTTGACGTGGAGCAGTCAAGAAAGGTGTGCAGGGAGAGAGTTTGGAATTTAAAATTGGAGTGGCGCTAAAGGAAGGTAAAAAAAATGACTGAATCAACCTTCCTGCCGGTGCTGACCCTATCCACCTCCTTTCCACCTGCTTCCTTTTCTCCCCATTCCATGGATTTTGAGAGATCATGGCGGGGTCAAGGGAGGAATGGCACCTCCAGGCTGCAGGAGGCTGGAAAGGCGGGAGGAGGCTGGAAGGATGGGAGGTGCTTCACGTGGCTGTGGGAACACCTTCCAACCTCCCAGCTCATCACCTCCCAAGAAAAAGAGATTTAAGACGCTGCACAACATCTCCACGATCCGACCTTTTCCTGGGATACGGGGAACACTCGGCCGCCCGACCTGACTTTAATAACTCGTTCTTTGCGTGGGGCTTAAAGTTGCACGGAAATGTAACACAAACAGCCCCAAACTCATGGGGGGAGAGGCGACAGCAGCTCCGCGCCCTCTGCTCCACTCCAATCCACACCAGCACCTGGGTGGATCGAACATCACGCAGATTCTTGTCACGCTTTGTCACCCGGAGCTAAATCAGGTGTTTTCCGCGGGTGCCGAGGGCTCCCGGCTCAGATTCCATCTCTCATTGCTCAGATTGTGGTGTTTTGCTCACGCGTTGCTGCTCCCGAGGCTGAGTTTTGCCCCAGAGCTCGGACCAGCTAAACCTGCTGGTTCCAGCAGCAGCAGCACCCACTGAGCACGGAACTGTGAAAGGAAAGATGACAAAAAAATTCAAGTTCAATTCAGTCAGTAGATAAAGGATGGTGGCACATTGTATGTGGCCACTCGGGTTCTTTGTAAGGACAAGGTGGAGCTACACCTGTTGGAATTCAACTCTTGGTTTGTTCGAGGTGATTTAAATAAACCAAGTTTTCCTCCTGATTTTATTTTCACATGGAGGTTTCTTACCCTCAAGCTAGTTGGAACTAGGTGACTGCAAACCACGAATTTTGGGAACAGTGAGAATTTAAAAATACCGAAATTATCCTGAAAATTCCTTCCTTCCTTGGGAAATGGGCCGGGAGGAGGGATTTGCATTTTCGTCTCTTGTCAGGAGGTGGCAGCGGCAGGTCCCAGTTCTGCCGGTGCGTTCCCCTGGGATGTACTGGGATGGGAGTGTTGCCATTCCAGGACCACAAGCCCCTCCTCCTAAGGGACATGATGGAGAAAGGAGTTCATTTGGAACCTGTGGATGAGGAATAAATCCAGCCCAGACCTCTCTTTGACCCTTTTCCATGGCAGATGCTGTGGGGCCCCCTGAGCCCTCCCTTCCCAGCCTGTTTTCCAGGCTGAACAAATCCATCTGTCTCGTAACTCCTCGTGTTGCCGGGGGTTAAATCCATGTTCCAAACCGCATGAAATGCTGGGATCGCAGGGACGTGGTGGGATAGCTCAGAGACCTGAGTTCTGCTGTGGCTGGGCTCTGGGTGGGCAGGCAGAGGGGGTAGATCAGGACAGGTGGTGGTGTTGTGGGTATCTGATAACAGCCGGATCAGATGGAAGTAGATAAGGCCTTTTCCAGATGTCTGGAACAAGCTTCACATTCCCAACAGCCTTTTTTTATTGTGAAGACATTCCCTCTTGTCCTGCCACTCCAGGCCCTCATCCAAAGTCCCTCTCCAGCTCTTCTGGAGCCCCTTTAGGCACTGGAAGGGGCTCTGAGGTCTCCCCAGAGCCTTCTCCAGGCAGAACAATCCTAATTCAGCCTTTCCTCATAGGAGAGGTGTTGTTTTCCCCACCTTTCCCAGGGAGAAATGCTCTGAGAGCCACAAGCTTTGGGATCAGAAATATCTTCCTGAAATCTTCAAGCATCTGGAGACCAAACCTGGGCCGTTTATTGGTGCAGGACACACTGAGCCTCTCACCAGGGCAGGGGAATCTTCATTTAAGTTTTCTCCTGGTTTGAGCAGCTCCCAGCAGCCAAAAACGTGGATATTTCCAGCTCTAACGCCAAGGTCTGCAGGATTAGAGGGAGATGAAAAGGGCCTGGAGGCAAAGCTGGTACTTTTCATTCGGGTTATTTGGTGTTTTACACGTGTTGTCCTTGTTCTTCCCTTCTGGGTCAGTGAGAAGTGACTCAAGGAGGAAACTATCTCCTGTTCCTTGGATTAAGCCTGGAACGAAGGCAGGGGATAATTAAGGCAGGTGACAGCTACACCGAACGAGTGATTTACATTCCTGGATCATTAACAATGCCTTGGAAAGGCTGGATGGAGCCAATCATCTCCAAATAAGTGGTTGCTGCCTCAGTCAGAGTTGATGGGAAGGGAGAATTTCTCAGCCTGGAAGCAAAAAGAAGAAAAGGGAGCTAGAAAAGAACTGATAGGGAAGGAATTAAAATTTCCACTAGTTATAAATATATGATCAATCCTTCCTACGCACATCATAAACACACTTTAGGAATTATTAACTCCTCCAGGATTCCCCCATGGGATTACTGTGTCCATGTGCTGGATGTGAAGGTCTCACCCAGAAAGAATTAAGACCTACACAGAGGTTAATCTAAATAATAACCTGGAGATAAGAGGCACCTGCATGGAATTCAGAGAGGGAGAAAAACAGGTTGGGAAAAAAAATAAAAAGATGGGTGAATGATTACCTGGAGGGAACAGGGCTCCTTATAAAAATAAATCATCTTGTTCCTGCCGCCTTGTCCTGGGGAACATCCAAAGCATCCCTGAGCCTCAGGTGCAGCTCATAGGGCAGAGAGGGGGGTACGGTGAGGTCTGGTGGGAATCTGGGATGAGGAGCAGAGTTTAGGATCCCTTTGTGGGGTGGTCTGACCTGTCTGCCCTGGGTCTGGCTTTAATCACATTCCCCCAGGTCTCTGTAGGAGCCAGGAGATGGCAGAACCCTGGGATGCATCCAAAGGAGTGTGACCAGCAGGTCCAGGGATGGGATTCCTTCCCTCTGCTCCACTCCCTGTAGATCCCACCTGAGTTCTGTGTCCAGCTCTGGGGGCCTCAGCACATGGATGTGGAGCTGCTGGAGCACATCCAGAGGAGGCTATGGAGATGCTCCAAGGGCTGGAGCCCCTCTGCTCTGGAGCCAGGCTGGGAGAGCTGGGAATGTCCAGCCTGGAGAAGGGAAGGATCCAGGGAGACCTCAGAGCCCCTTGCAGCGCCTGAAGAGGCTCCAGGAGAGCTGGAGAGGGACTTGGGATAAGGGATGGAGGGACAGGACACAGGGAATGGCTTCCCACTGCC
>VYZQ01019353.1:49127-63619 GCA_013400655.1 Mystacornis crossleyi
TCCAGGAAGACCTCAGAGCCCCTTCCAGTGCCTAAAGGGGCTCCAGGAGAGCTGGAAATGGACTTGGGACAAGGGATGGAGGGACAAGACACAGGGAATGGTTTCCCACTGCCAGAGGGCAGGGATAGATGGGATATTGGGAAGAAATCCTTCCTTGAGAGAGTGGTGAGGCCCTGGAATGGAATTCCCAGAGAAGTTGTTGCTGCCCCATCCCTGGAAGTGTCCAAGGCCAGGTTGGATGGGGTCTGGAGCAGCCTGGAATAGTGGAAGGTGTCTCCGCCCATGGCAGGGTATGGAATGGGATGATCTTTAAGTCCTCTTCCCACAAAAGATTAGCACTAGGATATGACAGTGTCATGTCAGCACCCCTCCACCCTTAAATCCAATCCCATCATCTTTCGCTCCTGCGTCTGCCTGCTCTGGAAATTTGGGATTCATAGGAGACACATCCAGAGCTGATTAGACGAATGAATATGGGGAGGTCGAAATAATTAAGTCAAGAAGGCTTTCAGTGCCCGCTGCCCTTGGTCCCTGAAACTCTGCCCTGGAAGTGCATGAGGAATTTCAGGACTTGGAATAGGACCTGGGAGGTTGTGGGATGTGGAGATTTCCAGGCTGGATGCAACTGAGGCAGGTCTGATGAAGATGCCTCCACCCTGAGACTGCCTCAGCTGGCGAGGTAGGACAGGAAAAGGGTTTGGCACAGGATTCCCAGGCTGGAAGTAAACATCTGGCTGAACTTTGGCTTTTATTTAGGACAACAAACTCATCTGAAATGCAGAGAGTTGTTGTATTAAGTTCCCTTTGAACAGATAGGCTAAAAAATGTCTATTAAAAAAAAAATCAGCTTGTGATGAGGCAGATTTATGCAGATTGTGTCTTTTTAATTTTTTTTTCTGTAATTAGTGGGAACCCCCCCCAACAGAACGGGTTGTGGTTTGCTACAAAATAATAAAAGGAATTCAACAAAACAATATTTGAATGTACTCATTAGTTCTTGTTAAGTTTTTTCTGGTGAGTTGCCAGCCCTGCACAGCAGTAGCCCGGGGTGTGAATAAAAGAGGAAACATTTCAGGACTCAGATAGGATCAACTGAAACCATAAACAAGGTGTTTTGACACCCCCCAAAACCACCCTCTGGAACGGAGGAGGGAACAGGATTTAGAGCAGGGTGGTGGCGGAGATTCTTCCATCCAAGATTTTCTAAGGCGAGGGAGATCACATTTCAGCTGTGCAGGTGAAACCAGTCATTTAACACACATTGTTCGAGGCCACTTAATACCAGAAACCAGAAGCCACACCCCATCCATGTTTTTTCTTTTCTTTCTTTTTTTTTTCTTTCCCTACGAACAAGGCAAACACCGTCAGAGGATTTTGCCCTTTTAATAGGATTATAACATTTTCTGCTGAGCACGAGGAATGCCAGACCTGGAATATACCTAAATGCCTTTCCCTAGGTAATTTTTGGGGCTGGAAATAACTGCTTGGCTCTCATAATCCACATAATTACTGTATTAGAGAAAAAACTGAAAACAATCCGTCGGAATTCCTGAGGATGGAGGTCACCCAGAAGTGGTGTTTGGAAAAGCAGCAGGGATTGCTGAAATGCTGAGAGCGCCTTTAGGTTGGATATTAGGGGAAAATTCTTTCCTGTGAGGGTGGGGAAGCCCTGAAATGGAATTTGAGAGAAGCTGTGTCTGCCCCATCNCCCTGCCTGTGGCAGGGGGTTGGGACTGGATGGTCTTAAAATTCCCTTCCAACCCAAACCATTCCATGATTCTGGAGCTTTACATTTGGAGAGAAGATGATTGGGTTTTTTATCCAGCATTCCTAGAAAACCTTTCAATATTCCAAGGCAGGACTTCACAAATTTGCCTCAAGTCGCACCAGGGAAAGTTTAGATTGGATATTAGGAAAAATTTCTTCACAGAAAGGGTTGACAGACATTGGAACAGGTTCCAGGGTAGTGATGGAGTCACATCCTTGTAAGCACTCAAAAAACCTGTGGATGCGGCCCTTGAGGACAGGGTTCAGTGGTGGTGCTGGTTTGACTTTAAATGGGATGATCCTGACATCTTTCCCAGCCTTAATGGTTCTGTGATTCCAGGAGTTCCAGTGGATAACCCTGAATAAAGTTCCTTCGATGGTGGAATAATGAAGATGGTGGGAATATCTCCAACACCATCTTGGATTCAGCTTTTCCTCCTTCCTTAGTTAAAGTCTGTTGGGAGGGTGCCTGGTGTAGCCACCAAAAGGCTCTTCCTTCCCGGTCTTTGCAATTCCACCCTCAGACTTGCTCATCCCATGTTGGAGGAGCATTTCCTGCCATGGAGCTGGCCTGAGGTGCAGGAAAATCCAGCAGATGCCTGAGGCTGCAGGGCTGGGAATGGGAAAAGTGTTTGGGAACCAAAAAATGTCATGAACTTGCAATCACACTCGGAAGGGCTTGGCTCAGAGCAGAGGGGCTTCTCCATTCCATCCTTCCTCAGGATAACGAGCCTGAGAGGTTCCCTTGGCCCAAACTTTCAGGTCCTGGTCCTGCTTTTTTCCCAGTTCTCCATGCTTTTTCCAGTGAGCGAGGGATTGAAAGTCAGATTTCCACTTCTAGACCAGGCTGGATTAGCCTTGGAGCAACGTGGTCTAATGGGAGGTCTCTCTGCCCATGGAAAGGGTTTGGAATGAGATGATCCCTTCCAATCCAAACCATTCCATGATTCTCCTCCCCCCGATAAACTCTGCACCCCACTGAAGGTAGAAACACAGGGGAGAAAAATCCACGAGGTTCAATTCCTTGATGTTCACACAACCAACTCTTTTTCTTTTTTCCCCCAGGATTTCTTGAGACCACTCCAGAAAGGAGAGGAATTATCCCCAACCTGCAAGACAAGACCTGGACACCAGGGTTATTTAACACCCCTGGCCTTCCACATCCTGCTCGGACACAATACACCCAGCTTAACCAGTGCCAGCCATTGTCCACCCTGCAACAGCCGAATTTTCTTCTCCAAAGAGCATGAAAAGAGATGACGGAGTAACAGGAGGTGGGGCCTGCTTTGGAGCTTCTTCAGTTCTTTTATAACTCAATGAGACTCGTTTTTCCAGTAGATTTGGATCTGGGGACGGAGTCGCTGTATGGCAAACCACCAGGACGTGTGACGCTGGTGAAGAGTGGTGACAACCCAGTGACCAGGCAACGAGGGCTGTGCAAGATGAAGGTGTTCCTGTCTCTTCTGTTGGCTGCTGCCGCTTGCATGAATTTGGGTGAGTTCCCGCTTGGATTTATCCGGACTCCTTCAGGAGATGCAGTGTGAGGGGATAGGATGTGCCCTGTTCCCTCTGAAAGCCACATCTCACACTTTAGGCAGTTTTCAGAAAGAAAAATCTGTCTTTGGAATATTTCCATATATTCAGGATGGTGATGGTGTCATTGGGATTGTCAGGCCAGGCTCTTTAGGAAGTGTCATGAGACAGAGTGTGATTAAACCATGTCGTTCCTTTAATGCAAATTCCCACTCTAACTTTTTCCATGTTTGTGCTCAATCTCACTCTCTTTTTTTTTTTTTTAAGTTATTTTTAACTTTCTGTACCTGTTTTGATACTTAGCCCCAGAAGTCAGTTCCCTGCAGCATGTGTGGGATCTCTCCAAAAATGTTACATGTGTGATTTTTCCAGTTTTAGCCTTTAGAAGTGGGAAAAAGGGTCTGGGACACTGCTGGTGGCCCAGGTACTGCAGGGTTGGTGTTTATCACGGAATCATGGAATGGTTTGGGTTTGGAGGGGCCTTAAAGGTCATCCAAAGTGAGGCACTGGAACAAGTTTCCCCAAAAAGCTGTGGATGCCCGTTCCTGGAAGTGTCCAAGGCCAGGCTGGACAGGGCTTGGAGCAGCCTGGTCTGGTGGAAGGTGTTGCTTCCCATGGCAGGGGGTGGAATTCCGTGATCGTAAAGGTCCCTTCCAACCTAAACCATTCTGTGATTCCATTCCATGATTCCATGATCCTTCCTCCATCCTTTCTGTCCCTTGTTTCTACCAGGCCACCAATTTCTTGGACAAAAATCCATGATCCCAAGCTTTCTTGTTGTTGTTCTCCCAGATGTCCAAGGTAATTCCTGAGCAGGATCAGTCCAGGATCTGTGACCGTTCATTGGGATATTCTCAGATCCAGACTGTGCTGGGTCTGATTTTATCTGTGCCTGCCTATGGAGCTGTGTCAGGATTTTTTAACTCCTATTTATTTCTTTTTTATGCAAGGGCATTTTCCTTCCTCCCTCCTTGCCGAACACATTCTGCAGGGGAGGAACAGGTGGTGGCTTGTTTGGTTTTCTTTTCAGAGAGGAACACAAATCCTGTGGGTTGGCTTTGTCCAGCATCATGAAATGTGAGACTAAAAAACGATGCTTCCTCCTAGAGATGAATTTCACAACTGTCAGACGTGGAATTAATGCAAACAAAGCATCAAATCACGATGGGCAGAGCAAGACTATAAAGTTTGCTTTGAATTAAAGAGGAAAATTGCCGTGTTTGTTTAAAAAAGGGCTTTTTCTGTCTCGTTAATTAGGATGGTGTTTATTTTCACAGGGTGACTTGTTTGCCTGAGCCTGCTGGCATCCCATTGGAGCTGTGCTGGGAGGAGCTGAATAATTTCTCCTTTTCAGTGGGGTTTAAAGGAATTTCAGCAGGAACGTCACACGGACAGGGTGACAAGGGCTTCCCAGCCCAAGGAGGGGCTGCTGGGCTATGATGGCACTGAAATACATCGGTGTGGTTGTAGACACACACTTTGAGGTGTCTGCTGGGGGTGGGAGAGGGGACCCAGAGTAGACAACCCAGATCAAGTGTTGGGTTCCTCAGAAAAACCAACAGAGAGCAAAATGTTTTGAAAAAACTTGTCGAAAAATGGCTTTTTTGGTGATAGGAAGCACCAGCCTCTGTTTTGATTTGATTTTATATCTTGGAGTGCTCTGTGTCACAATAATCTGGGCTCTTCAGTGGTTTTCTCTGAAGTTTCTCCATATCAGGAGGCTTTAGGCACTGAAAGGTTTGGGCTGTGGTTACTCTGTGGTTGTAGGAGCTGAGAGGCACCTGCAGCTCTCTGGGGCTTTGCAGCTCAACAGGGATGAGGGACATCTCTGAACTGGTGAGGGACAAGGCAGGAGGAGCTGGATCAGGATGGATTTGGAGTCTTGACTATCAAATTTTGTTCCTGTGTTCTCTGCCTAGAGCAGAACGTGTCCGCATGCAACCCATTCGTGGTGCTGCTGTCAGGTTTAATTCTTCTCTGTGAGGTGGTGAGGCTCTGGCACAGGTTTTCCCGGAGAAGCTGTGGCTGCCCTGTCCCTGGAAGTGTCCAGGGCCAGGTTGGACAGGGCTTGGAGCAACCTGGGATAGTGGAAGGTGTCCCTGCTCTGGCAGGGAGTGGAACTAGAAGATTTTAAAGTCCCCTCCAACCCTAACCATTCCATGATTTAAAATAATCCCTCACACGTTCTTCTCACAAACCCAGAATCGCAGCACAAGGGGAAAGGTCGTGCTCAGTTTGTGCTTGTGGCTCAGTGAATCTGATGGAGAAAAATTCCTTCTGTCTGGGACACCCTGCCAGCCTTTGGGAAGAGCTGGCAGAGTGGACAGCACCAGAGGAAATTCTCCCTGCTGCAACTCACGTCCGAGTCTGACCTTCGTGCGTGCATCCAGATCCTTCACCAAGGGGACAAACCTGACCAAGCTGACAAATTTCTGTGATAAAGTGACTGACCTGGTAGACAAGGGATGAGCTGTGGATATTTTCTACCTGGACTTCAGGAAGGACTTTGATGCTTTCTCCTATAGGATCATGGAATCAGGGAAGGATTTGGGTTGGAAGGGACCTACAGACCATCCAGTTCCACCCCCTGCCATGGGCAGGGACACCTCCCACTATCCCAGGTTGCTCCAAGCCCCATCCAACCTGGCCTTGGGGATTTCCAGGGATGGGGGGGGGGGTGGGGGGTGGTCCACAACCTCTTTGGGGAACCTGTTCCAAGATCCTCGTGGACGAGCAGTTGAGGGATGGGCTGGGTGGACAAGCTGGGACTGCTCAGGCTGGAGCAGTGAAGGCTCAAGCTGGTAATCTTATAAATGCCTATAAATTCCTCAAGGGAGAGAGAAAAGATGATGGAGCCAGGCTCCTTCCAGTGATTCCCAGTGCCAGGACCAGGCAAAGGGCACAAACTGAAACACCGGAGACATCAGGAGACACTTTATGACTGTGAGGTAGACTGAGCACTGGCAGAGGCTTCCCAGGGAAGCTGCAGAAGCTCCATCCTTGGGGATATTAAAACCACAGCTGGAGACAGTCCTGGACATGAGGCTTTAGCTGGTCCTGCTTGAGAGGAGGGATTGGACTGGTGGAGCTCCAGACGCCCCTTCCAACCTTCCAACCTCCTCCATTCTGTGATTCTGGGAGTTTGGGAGTCCAGGATCTATTTCTGACTCTCCGCTAAAGTCAAGGAGAGACGTAGATCCAGAAAACAGAGAAAGAGATCAGCCCAAGCTCTTTCCTGGGTCACAGGGTCTCCTATGTGTGTGGCTCTGTCTTGTTTGGCTCATCCCAAGGGCTCTGAACCTGACCTGAAGCTGTGCTTTGACCACCAGACCTTGTGTTTCTCATTCCCATCAATCCAACACATTCTATTATTCCATTTCTGCTCTCAGCATGATTATTTTGGAAAACCCCTCCTGAGAGATACCCGGAGGGGCACAGACAGAATTCACTCTGAGGCCATCCTCATGTTTTCCATCCTCCTGCTTTCCCTCCTCACAGGACACTCCTTGCAGTGTTACACGTGCAGAGATTTGACCCCAGTTGAGAAGTGCCAGACAATTGAGAACTGCACAGACACTGAGATCATGTGCAAGACTACGATGTATTCCCTGGAGGATGGTAAGGACAATTCCTTCTTTATCCATACTTTTAACAGGAATCAGTGTTTCGACAGTGCTGGTGTGGAGACCGGTTCCTCTTTCCACGTAAATGTGGAAGAGATCTCCCGTGGGAGCTCCAGCTCTCCTGCTGTTGTGGGAAGCAGTGTTTGTGTGAAGGAATATTCGGTGAATGCAAGCTCCTGGTTAATGCTCAGAAATTAGATTTAGATTTTTAACAAGGCCGTGTAGTGATAAGAAAACAGGGAATGGCTTTAAGCCTAATGAGTGTAAGTTTAGATCAGATTTTAGGAAGAAATTCCTCCCTGTGAGGGTGCCGAGGCCCTGGAACAGGTTGCCCAGAGAAGCTGCGGCTGCCCCATCCCTGGAAGTGCCCAAGGCCAGGTTGGATGGGGCTTGGAGCAATCTGGGATAGTGGGAGGTGTCCCCTGCCCATGGCAGGGGGTTCGAATGAGACGATCTTGAAGGTCCTTTCCAACCCAAACCATTTATAATTCTATGCCACCAACTCCTGGTCATCAGAAGACAAAAGGCAGTGGTGATGCTCTCTCCTGCTTTCCCAGTCCTAACTGTTCCTGAGTTTTTTCTTTGCTGTAGTTTACCCCTTCACGGGAGTCTCAACTGTCACCAAGATGTGCTCCTCCACCTGCGTCCCTTCCGACGTGGATGGCATCGGGATGACACGTCCTGTCACCTGCTGTTACTCTGACCTGTGCAACTTCGATGGCGCAGCAAGTTTGAGGACCAGCGCTGTGCCAGTTGGGATCCTGGCAAGCTCCCTCTGTGCCTTTTTCTGGACTAGACTGTGAGGGGATGATGGGGGTCATTGGTTCTGAAAATTTCGTGAAGAAAGTAACCCCCCATCAGCCCAGCTTTCCATGTGGTTGCCTCAAGAACAACCCTCAAAAGCTCCCCAAAATTGTTTGGGTTTTTTTTTTTTTAATATCCACACTTTTCCCACAATCAAGAGAGAAACAAAACTCAGAAAGACCCAACACAATTTTTTAATTGATTTTTCAACAACTCGCACAAAATTAATTCTGGAGTTTCTTTGCTGTGCTGGTCTGATTGGGTTTGAAATAAAATATTCAAATGTGTGAAGTATATTTAAGGCAAAAAACCTTGAGAAGAGCCTTCCGTACCTCCTTAGAGCAGGTCCTCTCCACCCCATCACTTTCTGCTGTTCTTCCAAGATCTCCTTCTTTGTACCAAAAAAATTAGGAGACATTTCTGTGTCCAAAATATGAGGCAGGAGACTGAACTTCCCATGCCAATGATCTGATCCAGGGAGGTTAAAATCTCATGTTCTCTGTGCCCTTTTGAGTAGAATAAAAACAATATTGTGTTAAAATGGTTGTAATCACATTTAGTTTTCCTTTTTTATTCCCAAACTCCGTCTTTTAGTATTTATACAGTGCTGGGGTTTCAGGTCAGTCGCACAGCAGGTGGGTGAAACATTTCCCATTATCCCTCACTGGAAGTGACCTTCCATCAACATTTCTTCCATCAACCCCCCTTGTACAAATCTGTCTTTACTGGGATACTGAGTGATGGCTTTTCCCTGAATTTGGAGATCAGTGGAATGACTTTCCCCCTTGCTTTAATCCTCCAGAGCATCATCTGCAATCCCTTGCGTGTTGCTCCAGGCTCCTACATTTTGATCCATCCCGCTCTGGTTCAGCATTTTCCTATAATCCCCTTTCCAGGGTCCAGCAAAAATATCCTTCTCCAATTCTCACCCTGCTCCTGATACTTGGAGTAATCAATCCAAATGTGACATAAAGTCTTCCATGTGGCCCATGCGGTTTCCAAGAGAGGCGGCACAATTCCCATCCTTGGGAAGTTCTCATGGCCTAGATGGGTGAAGTCCTGAGAAACCTGGGCTGACCTCAAAATTGGGAGCTTGGATCAGGAACTTGGATTAGGAACATTCTGAGGTTTCCTTTCCAACCTGAGCTCCCTGTAAATCATGATGCACCCACTGGGATCACTGGAACACTAACACCAATATTTCCAGGCATTCTACAAGGGACTAGGAAGAAATTCTTCCCTGGGAGAATGATGAAGCCCTGGCACAGGTTTCCCAGAGAAGCTGGGATGGCTGCCCCATCCCTGGAAGTGTCCAAGGCCACGCTGGATGGGGCTTGGAGCAACCTCGGGTAGTGGAAGGTGTCCCTGCCCACGGCAGGAGTTGGAATGAGGTGGTCTTGGACGTTCTTTCCAACTCAAACCATTCCATGATTCCATGAAACCCTTAAAGCTCCATGTTGGGGATTTCTCCAGCTCTGCCAGAGTCACAGATCCTGGAGCCAAGCGGGTTGACCCAAGAGGTGCCACCCCGGAGAAAACCGGGAAGTCGCAACTCTGTCCCACGGTTTCCTTTGGGGTAAGCGGTTAAATTGTTCACCGTGTCCTTCAACCCTCCCATTTCTGACTCTCTTGAACCGAGGATATTTTTTGAGGTCCACACCCTCCAAAAATCATCACACACAGCTGATTGCAGCCACCTCTCCCTGGTTGAAGTGGAGCGGCTCCATAGCTGTCGTTGCTTTGAGGAGCCGCGTGCGGAGGAGCTGATCCTCCCCTCCCTTCACTGGCCACGGATGCTTCACCCCTTTGATCTCCGGCCAGTTTGGCAGCGTGTTTCCCGCATTCCGGCCGTTCCCTGCAGGGATCACAGCTCTGGGGGGAGATCTGGTCTGAAAGGCAGAAAATCTGTGTGGGTGAGGCTTTGGGGTTGCTTCCCTGGAGTGCAGCCGAGCTCTCCAAGCACAGGGTGATGCTTCATGGTTAAACATCAACCTGAACCTCTCTGTGGTTTGTATCTTTTCTGATATAAAAATTAATATATTAATTAATATATTAGCTCTGTTCCACCTGGTGTGAAGCCGTCCTCAACTTCCTGCTCCTGGAAATGTCTCCCACTATTTATTTTACTCCAATAGCCACAGAAGGACTTTTATTTAGTTCATTTTTGCTGAAATTTAATTCCCTCCTCATGGAGTTGACCTCCAAGTCCGTCTGTTTTTTCTGATCCTCCTCACTCCTGGGGGCTGTCTGAGGCTCTCCCTGTAGGTTTCCCTGCATATGTTTAGGAATGAGTCTTTTGCTCCCTTTTTTTTCTCCCAAGCTCTCCCAACCCCTTGAGTTTTCCTCTTGTCCTGTCACGGTGAATCTTTGGAAGAGTTTGGCTCCGTCTTTTCTAGATCTTCTTTGAAATGCTGGGAGACGGTTCATGTTTCAGAAAAAAGGCAAGGAGAACTTCAGGGAGAGACGGATAACTTGTCCCAAAGCTGTCTGAGGAAATCAGGAAGGGCTTTGCTTGGCCCGTGGGGACTGGCTATGGAGCAGACACCCATCCCACCCCTTCCTGATGCTTGTACGGAGCTGGGATGAGTTGCCACATAATTTTTTGTTAATGGGAATTAATAAAGTGATGTGTGTTTTCCTCCTAGCTCAGCTCAGGCATGAATTTTTGTCGAACAACCTCGCTCCGGTTTGTTGCTTCAGCTCCAAGCCTGGAAGCCCTTCCCATAGGTCTGGAGCTGTCCAAACAGATTCCCTCGGGAGCAGTAGGAATCAGGCAGGACTCCAGATAAACACAACCTCGCTGCACACACAGCTAAGCTCCCTACAATATTTCTCTGAATATATTTTGCTTTCTCCCTGTCCCCAGAGGCAAAGGTAGGTGAATTCCCTCTTGGAATCCCTCTGGGTAAAATCCAGCTTGGTGATTGCAGGATATAGCACAAGAATCTGGGAATCAGCAAACAGCCCTGAGAGAATGTTTCACTGCTGCCTCTGAAAAATAGGGATCTGTGTCGTGCTTCCAATCCGCGCAGAATAGAATCAGTCCATTGTGTTTGCTAATTCTTCCTTGGAGGAAGTGTTCCAAGAGGCCAAGGCAATTGTGATTTCCTGCTGGGATTGCAGAGCCCTTCAATAACATCCCGAGGAGGAGGCACTGAGGTTTTCTTTTATGTCCCTGAGTAAAAAAGCCCTTTGCTGCCGCTGCTGAAAATGCTGAATTTCAAAAGTGCTTGAGCTGCTCCCTCTGGAAGTGCATCCCTCTAATTCCCTGGGGCAGGGACACCTTCCACTAGACCAGGTTGTTCCTGCCCCGTCCAACCTGGCCTTGGACACTTCCAGGGGTGGGGCAGCCACAGCTTCTCTGGGAAACCTGTGCCACCCTCCCAGGGAAGAATTCCTTCCCAGTATCCCATCTCACCCTTCCCTCTGGCAGTGGGAAGCCATTCCTTGTGTCCCTGTGCCTCCATCCCTTGTCCCAAGTCCCTCTCCAGCTCTCCTGGAGCCCCTTTAGGCACTGGAAGGAGCTGTGAGGTCTCCCTGGAGCCTTCTCTTCTCCATGTGATCACCCCCAGCTCTCCCAGCCTGCCCATGCAGTGCCACCTTACTTTCCTGGGAAAGAAAAAACGCTGGATCGTTGTACCCAGAGTGAGCATCCCAGTTTGCGAGCAGAGCTGTGCGCGTGCCTAGATCAGGAAGCAGAAATGTGCACGCATGAAATCCAGGAAGTGCTTTTCAAAACTGATTTTAAAAACAAACCTGGATGACTTCCTTCACTCCAAGGAGATTTCCTGTGGTTATATAAGGAGATTATCTTTGACTTCAAGGCTGTGTCGATGTGACTCAGGCCCTCACGGGCAGGGCTGTGGCACCAGGCCGTGGTTACGGATTCGCAAATCCCTGCTCCCTATGGCAGCCCCACCATCCCCTTTGCAAACAAACAGGGAAGGACTTGGACCCAGCACAGGTATCCAAGGTGATGCCTTAGGTTTTAANAGAATGGAAATTCTGGCTGATGTTTGGAAAGATATCCAGCTGGATGTGACAGCAGCTGAGGTCTTAGGAGAGGTGCTTTGGGGTAAAGCAGAAATTAAACCTGTGGTCTCCCGGTATGGATCCAGATCTGGAATTACACATGAGGCTGGAAGGCAGCTCTGGACTCTGTGGTCCAACCCCCTGGGCTTGTCTGGGAGACAATTCAGCTGTTCTTGCCAACATGTGGATGGAAGTGCTGTTCCAAAGCCCATTTTTGGTGAATTACGGAGTTTTAAGGACTTTTCTTAGGCTACCGTAGGATGAAGCTGGCGTGGGAACTGAGCTGGCCTCGACAGTTCTCTTATTCATGGATGAACAATATTTCATGGAATAATGAGATGGTTTGAGTTGGAAGGGACCTGAAAGATCATCCAATTCCAACTCTCAGGCACGGGCAGGGACTTTTCCACTACCCCAGGCTGCTCCAAGCCCCATCCAACCTGGCCTTGGACACTTCCAGGGATCCAGGGGCAGCCACAGCTTCTCTGGGCAATCTATTCCAGGGCCTGCCCACCCTCCCAGGGAAAAATTTCTTCCCAAAATCCAATCTAAATCTATTCTTCCTTTCAAACAGAATTATTTCTGTTTGCTGGGACATTTTATAACCTGATTTTTCCAAGTAATTAATCATTTAAATCTCTTCGTAAACCACACAGAGTTTTTTATTTTATGAAGTTTAGCAAAGGGGTTTGGTTCAGTGCCCCACATGACAATTCCCAGGTTTATGGCACGGCTTCCTTGACTCTAAAATGAGAGGAATATTTATCAGACAGCTTTGATGCTGAAGTTTTTGTCTCTAAATTCAGGCTCTGAGCTCCTCAGAGGAAAAGTTGCTGTAGAGCTTCAAAGCCTCGTTCCAATAATTTGTTAACCTGGCAATGAATCCTTCCCAGTGCTCCCATTTGATTGTATCCAGGGAATGCAGGACACTTTCCAGGTGCAAAGCTTTCCTGAGAGAAGGATCTCACAGAAAGCTTGGCTGGAAATGTTGCATTCTCCACCCCCCAAAATCAAGGTCTGGATGCCCAGTGCATCCTCGTCCCAGTTATCAGCCAGAATTAGAATATGCGGCTATTTATAAGGAAAACCTACATCTGGATCCCAAAAATAGAGCGGGATAAAACCTCGTGAGGAACTAAAAAAACATTGGAAGTAACAGTTCTTCATTTCAACAGCACAGGTGTGTCATGAGCCTGCTATCCTTAAAAAGCTGTTTACTCCAGTGGTGACTAATTCCATGCATCTTTCCAGACCTTTTGGATGGCAGGATACAGCCCAGGGATTGAGCACTGAGTCTCCAGGAGAGAAGCAATGCTATAAGATGAGGAACAGGAATGGTTCAGCCTCATTTCTGCTCTGTGATCAGGAAAAAGATGATCCCGCTCTGGGCTGGACCCGCCTGGGCTGCAGAGAGGAACCTGCTGCCACCCATCCCCATGGGATGCTCATTCCCTTGGGATTCAGAGCACCCAGGACACGGCAGGGACATTTCCTGGGGTTATTTCTACCTGAGTGCTGGGAGGAGGTGACTTTGTCACTCCTTGTCCCCAAAAACAAAGCATGAGGATCTTGGAGCCAATCCAGCTGCAAACATCTGGGGGCATGTAGCCAACTCCTACAAACTCCTGAATGCCTCGTTAAGCTCAGGTGCACCTAATCCTTAATGAACCAATAATGTTGGCACATGTTGTTCCGGAGTTTGGATGATTACAGGATTCCATAAAACCCATTAACTCTTCCTTGGCCTCCAGGGCTGGCAAGAGGTTGCCAAAACAAACAAGGTTATTTAGCAATGAGGGAGAAACAAGAACACAGCTCCATTCATCTGTCCACCTGTCCGTCCATCCATCCATCNAAAAGGAAATTCCATGCATGAAGATCCATTTTTACTTTGCTGCCTTTTCTCGTGTGACACGGAATTTTCTACAGGTTTTAGATGCACTTGAGTGACCAAATGATTGTCCCCTGAGCACAAAGTGAGTGTTAGACTCCACACACCTGATATTTCCTTCCCAGTGACCTCGTGGCTTTTCAAAGCAGTCTCCTGCCAAGAATTGCATTTTGTTCCAAAAAAAAAAGGGGAATCTCGGCTGTGTTTTTCCATGGAATAAGGATTNCCATCCATCCATCCATCCATCCATCCATCCACCTACCCATCTGTGTGTGCGTGCTCCTGCTGTCCTGGCCTTCCCCAAAAAACCAGCCACTCCCCAGGACTCCTAATCCAAACACTGCAGGCACCACATTTCAGGGGCTGGGACATGGATCAGGATGGATTCCATCACTCTGGCTCAGGTTCCTGGGAATTCCCAGCTTGCACAGAGCTTCCCTGAGCAGTTCCGTGTGGGGGACCCAGTGGTCTGCCAGTGGGGTGGAGGATGGTTGAGCTCTAAAGCTCGGAAAAATCCACGGAATCATGGCAAGTGGAGAAATGATGCTGAATAAAAGACCTAGATGGAAGAAAAAGAGGAGCTGAACACCTCATCTTAAACTAGAAATTAGGAGGGATTTCTTCTCAGAGAGGGTTGTCAGACACTGGGACAGGCTTCCCAGAGTAGTGGTTGGTGCCCCAAAACCTGTCAGTGCTTAAGAAACATTTGGAAAATGCCCTTTATAACAAAGTTTAACTTTTGATCAGTCCTTAAGTCGATTGGCAGTTGGATTAGATGGTCAGTGTAGGTCATTACCAAGAGAAATCTCTCCTCTCCTCTCCTCTCCTCTCCTCTCCTCTCC
>VYZQ01019353.1:63846-77498 GCA_013400655.1 Mystacornis crossleyi
GGTTTTAGATGCACTTGAGTGACCAAATGATTGTCCCCTGAGCACAAAGTGAGTGTTAGACTCCACACACCTGATATTTCCTTCCCAGTGACCTCGTGGCTTTTCAAAGCAGTCTCCTGCCAAGAATTGCATTTTGTTCCAAAAAAAAAAGGGGAATCTCGGCTGTGTTTTTCCATGGAATAAGGATTCATGAATTACCTTTATAAAGGGGTAACACTGTGGCTCAGAGAATGTCTGAATAAAACAGCTCCTTTATCCAACACAAGAGACGGAAAACAACAGATCCTCCAAGGACCCTTTTTGTGACGTTCTCCTAACTGGTGACATCTTGCACAGAGCTTGGATTTCTCAAGGTGACAGTCACAAATAATGATAATTATTGTGCTTGGAGTGTTGATCTTCCAAGAGCAGATCAGAACAGGCTGGACCCTGTGGAAATACCATCCAAGAGCAAGGAGAAGAAATGCAGGAATTTATTCTCTATGTGGTTTTTGACCATCACAGCAGTGAAGGTCTGGAATATGAGCCACAAAGATGCACAGATTTCAGGCGAGTTTTCTTTTTCAAAGAAATGATAGAAGAAATAAGGGTGAGAGTTGACTTTTAGAAGCTCAGGAGACCGTCCTTGGGTAGTAAAAGCCCCTTGAGATACCACCACTGGCTTGAGGAACCCCAACCAGGCCGTGACATCCTTGCACAGAGCTGGCACAGAAGAAATAAGATTTCCGAGACCCCTTTTGTGATGAAAGGGCACCAGCAGGCAAAAAATCCTTCCTAGCTGCATTCCCCAAAGTTCTCAAGCTGCCCATGGATGGTGAATGATGGCATTTTGTTTAAAATCCCTCATTTTGTGGGGAAAAATCAGATATTTTGCTATTCCCTCTCCCCTTCTTTCCAGGATGACTTTCCTGCTCTGCTGTGAGTGCGTCAAAGTCTGTCACCATCTCCCGGGTGTTTGTTTCTCTTCCAGATTTGGGTGGCATCTCCCAGCACAGCGACAGCTGTCTTGATGCTAAAAACACCTCTTCCCCTGTGGCTTCTCTCCCTGGAGATTGGCAGCAGCCAGGAAAGATTAGGAACAAAGTCTGGCTTGTTTTCAGCCCGGCTTTGTAAGGACACGGCTCATCTGATCGTGGCTTTGTGCATGAGCAGGTAACAACACAGAGCTGCTGCTTCGGATTCCCTGCACGGCAGGAGTTTGTGAGGGCCCTGTGGATTTCAGGAAACAGATTTTTGGGTGGAAAAGGTCCTGTTGAAGCTTCCACTGGGAATGAAGACACTTTTGTAAGGATTCAGAAGGTCCGTGATGAAGAGCTACATGAAAGCAAGCTGATAATCAGCTCATGGTGAGCCTGTTCCCAGGAATCCCACTTTGGATCGATGTTCCTCACTGGGAGCAGTGGCACATCCCTCTGCAAGCATCTCCTGGCCCTGCTGGCTGCCAGCCACCCTCTGGAATCCTGCTGCTGCCCAGGGCACAGTTTCGACTGGCAGAATTCCACCCACCCCCGGGATTTCTCGGAGGCAAAGCCTTGAGCCCAAGCCCGTGTTTGTGCCTCGTCCGGGGAACCCAGGGCGCAGCCAAGGAATGTGTGGAGCAACAGGGCTGGAAGAAGGGGCAGAGCTTCTCCCAAGCATCCCAAGCTCCTCACCCTGCTCGTCTGGTAGGATTTTTGGAGGTGTCCTGTGCAAGGCCAGGACTTGATGATCCTTGTGGGTCCCTGCCAACTCAGGATGTTCTGTGATTCCGTGATTCTAAATCGAAAGGTACTGCGGGAGCAGAGGCACCGACACAGGAGCTCCTTGACATCACTCCACCTGCTTCTCCAGGAAATCTTTTATATCCCCTTCCCTGATTATTGACTGAAAGCAATTTCTGTTTCAAGGATGTGAAGGGGTGAATGTCCCAGTCCCAACAAGACAGGAATAACTCTGCTGCTCCTGGGTGATGAGTCCAGGGCAAGGCTGTGCATTAAAAGATTTGAACTGTGCCTCAGTACAGGGGTGCCACTGCTGGTGTGACTGAGGACACATCAAATCGTCCTTGGAACGGGCAGGAAAGACCTGGAGACGTGGAAAACATATTCACCCCTTGTAGTACACAGGCCTGGAGTGCCAGGACAAGGGGAAATGTCTTCCCACTGCCAGAGGGCAGGGATAAATGGGATACTGGGGAGAAGTTCTCGGCTATGAAGGTGGGGAGGCCCTGGCACAGGGTGCCCAGAGAAGCTGTGGCTGCCCCATCCCTGGAAGTGTCCAAGGTCAGCTTGGACAGAGTTTGGAGCAACCTGGGATAGTGGAAGGTGTCCCATGGCAGAGAGGTTGGAATTTGATGATTTTTGCGCACTCATCCAACCCAAAACATTCCATGATTCCATTAAGAGACCTGCTGGCCAAAAGGCAGCCTCTAACATTTAGGTTCAGATTCTGGATCAGGTTTTTGGGACTCCGATCCATGGGTTTCATATATCTTGGCTTTCAGTTTCCTGTAATATGTTGGATCTCATGGATTTCAGCAATTTTCCCAACTGGTGCAAAATTGTTTCCCCCCCAAGGCGCAACATCCTCACCTACATTTCCTGAGAATGTTCAGAAACTTAAAGCTCAGTCCTAAAAATGTGTGGCTGGACCACGCCTGGAGCTACCAGCGTGTGACAATTCCCACCTGTCCAACGGGAGCTGAGGGGGGAAAGGGGATCAGGACCCTGACCAGGGCACAGAAGGATTAAAACACATCCTCCGTGTTTTCCAACCTGATGGGAACGTGCAGAGTGCGGCCCCAGGTCTGTGTCGGAGGTGGAGCACACCCAGACCATCTGCCCCAACCTTTTACAACACTCCGAGCATCTCTCTCCTATCCAAGTGACCCAAAATGACTTTTCTAAATTAAGATCCCAACCGCGACGCTGTGCTCAACCTCCTTCCCCCCTCAACACATCTGCTGCTGACACGGAAAGGTTCTTTTTCACCTCATTTTTAGGCTTTGTTTTCAGGCCTGGGGCTGTACAGAATAAAGAGGGAAAGAGGCTTCTGTGTTTCTCTGGAATTAGGGATGCGAGAGTCACGCAGGAGAAAAATGAAGATATCCAAGAGAGGATGTGCTGCCGTGTCAGAGGCAGATGCTCTAAGCCCTCCAAACCCTAATATGGAAAAATAGCTCTATTTTAAGACCGGGAAAAAGTGCACATGATAGGTTTGAGATGAGAAATAATTTGGGAGTGATATTGAAAATGATATCGCTGCTGCTGTACTTCAGCGCTGCCAGGCGCATTCCATAATTAATAACTCCTTCAGATGGAGTGACTTTCCTTTGAGGGTGCGGAATTAAACATTTAAATCCCTCTCTGTAAATACAAGGCTGTGGCAGAGCTCTCCAGAAGCCTCGCAGCTACGCTCTAATGTATATTTATATTCTAGATAAGTATTTTTAGCAAGAACTACAAGTCCTCTCTGTATTTGATGACATCAGAGCTCTGTTTTACATGCAACGTCCCGACTGCAAAAAATATCCCCTTCTTTTTCCTGCTCTTGGAACGTTGCAGTGATTTCTGCCCTTGTCTCATCTTCCTTTCTTTCATGTTTAATGTGTGTTCAAAGAGGGCTGTGTGGGGTTTTTTCCCCTCTGTCACTCCCAAAGATGATAAAATATATAAAATTTTTAAGGAATGAAGCAGCCAAGCAGCCCTTGGTCTTTCCCACCTCTCCGATCAGGGCATGCTGGGATAACAACCACCACTCCTGGTCTGACCAGTGACCTGCTATGGAAAGCAACTGGAAATGATCCCTGCTGGAAAACCCAGCCCTTTAAATATTAATCCTGCTGTTCCTGTGGTGCTTCTCTGGGAATTCTGCTCAGGGCAAACCAGAATTGAACCTGGCTCCTCCTGCAGTTCAAATCCAAGCTGTGTGTTTTGTCTTTCCAGAGGAGGAATCATCTTTTGGAATGCCCACTCCACCTCCAGGAGTTGTGGAGCCCACAAGGAAAGGCTGCTCAAGGCCCATACCTAGCCCCGATTTTTGGCTGGAGCTGGGACTCAGCAGGGTATCCCAGCGGGAATATCCTCACAGATGAGCCTCTGATGTTCTTTACTCTCTAATTTCTGGGTGGAAAAAAAGCCCTTCAGGTTTGTAACTGGGAGCAGGAAATGCAGATTGAGAAAAAATTCCTCCCTGTGAGGGTGGGGAGGCTCTGGCACAGGCTGCCCAGAGAATTTGTGGCTGCCCCATGCCTGGAAGTTCAAGTCCAGGTTGGACAGGGCTTGGATCACCCTTGGATAGTGGAAAGTGTCCCTGTCTGTGGCAAGGGGTTGGAATTCGATGATGTTTAAGTTCCCTCCCCACCCCAAACCATTCCAGGATTGAAATACACAACTCTAGGGCTGCCCCACATTTGCAGGAGGGCTGGAAGATGATGGAAAATGCAATTTTTTTGGCCAGATCAAGCACAAGGTAATGAGGAATGCCCTCAAATCCAGCGATAAAATCTCTGGATGTGCTGGGAAGAGCAAACCCTCAGATGGACGAGAAAAATCCTTCAGCAGAGCAACATCAGCACTGGATTCCGCCTGGTGTGAAACCTCACCCGGCAGGGCTGAGAGGTTGCAGGTCTTTTTCTGGCCCTGTGGAGACACATTTTTGTCTGTTCTATTTTCTCCAGCCTATATTTAAACTTCTCCCTCCCTGCGTCCCCTCGACCCAGTGACGCAAAATTCCAGCCAGGCCTTTGAATCTCCTGCGTTTCCTGGGGCAGTGTCACTCGCTGGGTTTAACTCCTAAGGAGCAAAGGGAGGGATAAATAACCGCAATAACCAAAGAAACAGCAAATTCGATCTTTTCAAGTGCTCCCAGTGACGCCTGTTCAGCCTCGTGGCCGACACAGCGTGAACAGGTGACTTGTAACGCAAAAAAGGCCATTTTTCACCCCTGTGTGAAGGGTTTGTCACCCCTCCGAATCGAGAAACGCGTTAGAGGTGCTTTGAAGATAAAAAATCTGCTTTTGGTTCTGTTTTGGCTCCAGCAGAAACTCGTGGCCACGTGGGCAGGTAAGTCCTGGGTGACAGGAGGCCGGGAGGGGCAGGGCGCTCACAGCCGGAGCTGGTGGCACAAGGGGACAGTCCCCGCATGGAACACCTCTGCAGCATGGAATGGTCACTCCCAGCCTTCTGTCGACTTTCTCTTCTGCTCCACAAAACCCCACCAGTTCTCCCCGTGCGCATCCCAAAAGAGCCTCCTGTCCCACTGGACTGTATTTTACCTTTCTCCCGCTCCTTTTCCGGCAGGGAGAGCCCTAAATCTGGCTCTTCCGAGGAGGATTTTTACACTCCCTTGCTCATCCCTGTGTGTGGTTTTCCCCCTGTCTGGCACAGGGCATTTTGGGAGCTGAAAAACCAGCCAGAAACCCCTTCCCTGCACCCTGTGCTGCCCTACACACCTTTCCCATGGGAATGTCGAGCACGGAAGAAAGATGCTGCAGGCTGAAAACCAGAGAATCCAACTTTATTGACGAAATTCTCACCCAGAAGGGAACCCTCACCCTCCCAGTCCCTCTGTATCCAGACTCTGCCCCATCCACAGGTGGAAAGCAGAGCCCAGAATCCTGCTGGAAACGTGGAAAGGCTGCTGGAGACAGAGCTGGAAGCCAGGATAAAAAAGGGAAAGCGATCTGAGGATGGCAGGGATAGAGCTTTGCTGCTGGCCTGGCACATCCGACTGGTTTTGAAAGCAGGGAAAAACAGAACAGGCGAGTGGGAAGCAGGGGCTGGAGCCCAGTGTTTTCGAGGGTGGGTGGAGTACTGAGATTTCGGTAAATTCCAATTATTATCCTCTCCCATGGCATTTTTGCCCTGCAGATCTCAGCATTGCCAGGGGGTTTCGGGGGGAGTTTTCAGTGTTTTAGTGGAGCTCTGAGGATTTCACCTCCAGGAAAAAGGGCTCATCATCCTCCTGAGCTCACAGGGACCTCTGACAAGGAATGCAAAATTGTCAAGAGTTTTCTTCTACGTGGTACTGAGACAGACCTTGAGGAGCAATTCCCTCTGTGCAGGGAGGAAAAAGAGCCCCCCTGCTTCGGTTTCTTATGGAAAAAGAGTAGAAAAAGGGAAAAAAAGTGGAGGAAAAACAGACTTTGCCACAGAGGAGGTTGCAGGGGTGCCATGAACACACAAGGGTGGTGCAGGGGGTGTATCCGTGCTCCATTCTGCTTTTGCTTCCTGATCCTCTGGATGGTCCCGGGCAGTAGGAACAGAGGGAATGGCAAATTCCCTGGATCTCTGTGAGCTGGGCACACCTGGCTCATTCATATCTGCTTCCATTCCAGCTGGAATTTTACATCAGAATCAATCCTACGGCTACTCCGAGCAAATCCCAGCTGGGATCCCAGCACTTTTAACAGATTTTTCCCAGAGTTTAGGGTCTAGGATAACCATTATTTTTCCCATCCTGCAGTTTCTTCTCAGGAGGGACGGAGGGAGAGCAGAGTAACAGAAGAATTTGCTTGGAATAGTTTTTAAAACATCTGGAAAGGGAAATCTGGGAGCTCTGACCGCAACCTGAGCTCAGGCAGAAGCTGAGGTGGGGGCAGTGTTTGTCTGGCCAAACTGGGAAATTTGGGTTTGCAGGTCTGACCTACCCTGGCCTGTCAGTCCAGGGAGTATTGTTCTGAGCTTCCCAGAAATCCATGCCATTCCCACATGGAAGCTGAGCCCTTCCGAGCTCACTCCTTAGCTTATCCCTGGAATTAAGTGCCAGCTCTCTGCAGCTGCCACCCACACCCTGATGGGCAGGGAGTAACTGGGCCCAGATCCATCTGCTGCTCTCCCTCAGGACACGGCACAGGTTGCCCACAGAAGCTAAGCCGGGGCTGCTCCATCCCTGGAACTGTTCCAGGCCAGGTTGGACGGGGCTTGGAGCAACCTGGGATAGTGGATTTTGTCCCTGTCTGTGGAAGGGGGTCAGAACTGGATGGTCTTGAAGGTCCCTTCCAATCCAACCCATTCTCCGTGGGTCCTGAGGACCAGAAGCAGATGAAGGTGAGGAACATCTGCTTAAACAGCTGGAAACTGGAGATTTGAGGGGTTTAAGTCCAGGTCCCCAAGCTCTTTGCTTGAATCCAGCATTGGAGAGGGGGTGGAGCCACACGTCAGCGAAGAAGGGCATTCCCAAAGCATCTAAGAGTTCATGAGGCAGCTTTGCATGGAGAGTGGTGGGCTTCTGGCTGGAGCTGGGACACTTGTGACCTCACAGGGAGCACTGGAGGACCGTGCCGGCCACCACGGCCACCAGGCCCAGAGCTGCAGAGCTGCTCCTCACCCCACTGCTGCTCCTGGTGTCATCCGTGCACAGGTCGGTGTAGCAGCAGGATTTGGGCTTGGATGCCCCTATCCCATCGTAGGAGAGGCATTCCTCCTCACAGTCCCTGGTCACGGTGATGTTGCCAAAAAAGGGATAACCTGGGAGAGGCGGGTTGGAGAGGGGAAGGAATGGGAAAAGGAAATGGGATCGAGAAACACTGACAGAGGAGGGGTTGGACATCCCTAAACCATGGGGGTCTCTAATCCAGCCTACTTTTTCTTGGAACTGTTCTCATTGCTGACTCTCCCTCCTGCTCCTTCCAAAATCATTCCAGCATGGACAAGGGACACAAGTCCCTGTTTGCACCTTCTGTAAATTCAGGGTCCATAAAGATATCGGAGTAGGAAAGGCAACACTGAGGGAATAAGTGCAGTGAGTCCCGATACTTCACTGTGAGGCTCCAAATCTGATGGATTTCTGTCCTTCCCTCTTTAAACTGGGATAACTTCACCAGGATTTTTACAGACACATTAAAGGATAATCCAAGCTGGGACTGGGATGGGGAGAGGGAAGCGTGGCCAGCAGGCTGAGGGAGGTGATTCTCCTCCTCTACTCTGCTCAGGTGAGATCCCACNGAAAAATCTGGTCTAGTGGAATGTGGGAGTTTGGATTTCAGTGATCTTTAAGCTCCCTTCCAACCCTCCAGCCCATCCTGGAATTCTCGGATTTCTCCCTGGGACCCCCCAGGGGGAGCTTTGGGACTCACCTGTGTCCACGGAGTGCAGTGTGGTGGTGCACACGGTGGCTTTCAGGGGACACAGGGTGACCGTCTTGCACTTGGAAATGTCTGTGGGCTCCTTGCACGTGTAACATCGCAGGGACCGGGCTGCAGAGGGGACAGGAGGGCTCTGAGGTGACACAGCAGGGAAGACAGACCCAAATCTGCAGCTCCCCGACCCAAATGCAGCGGCATCCAAAATTAAGCACATCCCGAGGCAGTGGCAAAGCTTGGATATGCCGGGGGGGAAAGACCGAATCCCAGCAGTGGAGGACAAGGGGGGTGCTGCAGGAGCTGGGCCTGAGCACGGCTTTGGGGGCTCAGCAGCCAAAAAAAGAGCAGGGATTTAGAGGGATCTGTTCCTTGAGGAGTTTTGGTAGGTCTGTAAGAATTCAGCCTGGAGAAGAGGAGGCTGAGGGGAGACTTTCTGGGATCTACAACTTCCTCGTGAGGGGGAAGTGGAGGGGCAGCACTGATCTCTCTCTGACCAGTGACAGGATCTCCTGAAGCTGTGTCAGGGGAGGTTTAAGTTGGCTATCAGGAACAGATTCCACCCCCAGAGGGTGGTCAGGCACCGAACAGGCTCCCCAGGGAATGGTCACGGTATCAAGAGTTTAGGAAGTGTTTGGACAACGCTCTCAGGCACAGGGTGGGGTTGCTGGGGCTGTCCCGCGCAGGGCCAGGAGCTGGACTTTGATAATCCTCGTGGGTCCCTTCCAAATCGGAATGTCCCGTGGTTGTACAAACCAGCTCCTTCTGCTGACAGCAGCATCCCCCAGCTGTGACAGCGGCAGTCCCCCGTCCCTCCCCCCACAGCCACAGCTCCTTCCTGCTTGTTTAAGGGAAATTCGGCAGGAATCAGTAATTCAGAGCAGGATTTAAGTTTCAGAGCTGTATCAGAGATCCTGAGGGCTGAGCGTGGCCTCGAAACCACTCTCATCAGGGGCTACTGCTGCTTTTTAAAGAGGTGATGCACAAACCCTTGCTGGGTGCCACCTGCGGGAGGGACATCTCTAAATATGCAAATCTAGGTCACAGCAGCTCTCGAAAATCTCAGTGTGAGCCCTGTCCACCCGCAGCCAGCCGATACTGAGAGTGTGGATTTTCCAAAGTCCTGCTGATGTGGTTCGATGACAAAAACCAGCCTCAGATTTTCCATCCTACCCTCCTTCCACCTGCTGAAAAACAACCTGAAAGCGTCCAGTGCCATCTATTGGTAAAAATTCGCACCGACGCCGTATTTTTGTTCCCGTTCTGCCGTCAGAGAGGAACCTCTGCGGCTTTGTGATAAGGATAAATATTTTCGAAGGCATTTGTTTGAACACCTGACTTCAGAAGGAATTTTTAAGGCATCTACTCCTCGCAGCAGCTCCTTTGGGAAATTCAGCTGTGGGGTAGAGCCGACACAATGCAAAAGTTTTCTTTGTCTCTTTGCAGAAGTAAGAAGGTTTTTTTTTTCATGGGAATATTTCAATGTTCTTGTGGCCATGATCCCTGTAAACAGCGGTGGTGGAACCGTCCTTGTTTATCCCAGCTCAGGACCTCACTAGATCCCTTCCCAATGATCCATGAGAGGTGATTTTATATTTTAACAGAGGTAACAAATTATCAACAATCATTTGGATGTCTGCGGATGTGTAGGATGGATGGATGGATGGAGCAGTTCTGGCTTAAAGCACTTGAGAAACTGCTCTGAAACCCTTGGGGTGAGGTGGTTTCCATTTCCAAACCTCAGAATTCTCATGGATGAGCAGGGAAGTGCTTTGGGGGAATTCATCCCCGTTAAAAGCAGGTTTAAGGAAGGAAAACCTCAACCCCCTCACCTTTCACTGGCTCTGGGTGGGACATTTAGAGGACACTGGTTTTGGGGGAAGGTTACATGGAAGAGGAAAGCCCAAATCCGTAAGGACCAGGGCAGGAGAACTGAACAGGGACAGCTCTGTGTCCTGATCTGAGCCAATAATTCCCCATTCCTCACTGTCCAACACCACCTTCCATCCCTTCATATCAAACCTTGGGAGTATGAATGGTCACAGACACATCCCTCAGCTGCAAGAGGGGTGCCTAGACCAGATGCTTCCCTCTGGATCATCCCAAAAAATTATTTCCTCCTTATTTCAACTCTAAAGCAAATGGGGTTGAAAACTCTGCTTCCATAAAATTCTTTGAGACCTTGGGTGGTTTCTCAGAAATTCCATTAAATCCAAGACAAGGCTCCAGATGAAGATGTTTGATCCCTGCCCAGGCTGCCTTTTTCCTGAGATCTTCCAAGGTCCCATGGAAGCAGCCTGAGGATCTCTGGGGCCCGTAGGCTGTAGGTTGAACCCCTCTGGGCTGGTGTCATCCCTGGAATGGCTGTTCCAGGCAGGGCTGTAGCTGCAGTCGGTCACGTCCAGATGGAGGGAGGACACAGGGATGACCAAACCCAGCTTGCCCAAGATCCAGACCCATCACAGACCCAGGGGAATTTCCCATTTCCACCTCTCTCCTGAAATAAGGGAAAATCCTGGATCTGGGGGTTCAATGACCCTTTCCAATGTCCTTGGAGTTATTTCTCATACCCTCACCCTTATCTACATGGAAGTTTCACCTTCTGACTTTCAGCACTTCCAGCAGCACTCCCTAAAGCTGGGAGGCTTTAGGGGTGGCAGGAGCTAGGGAGGAACATATCCCATCCCATTCCTGAAGCAAGAGGGTGGCAGCTTCAGGCATTTTCCCAGGCTGGTCCTGCCCTGTGCCTTGTGGTTGTCCCCTCCATCCCTGGGCACGGGTGACAGGTATCCAAAGGATGTCCATCGCTCCCCATCAGGCATCACAGCTCTTCCCACCAGGAATGCATCTCCCCTTTCCCATTTCACCCTCTCCTTGGACCTTCTTCAATACAAAAGGCATCATTTCACCTACCTGAGGGTTGCCAGGTCTTTCCCCTCCCTCCCCTCCCAGGAATTTCCCAGGGGGTCTCTGGAATTTTGGGAATGAGGAGCTCTTACCCAACCCCACGAATGCCAGACCCAGCAGGAGTCCAACCAGGAGTTTCTTCATGCTGAGAGTAGACCCAGGCAGCCAGGACAGTTCCAGGGAGCTGCTCCCGGGGAGCTTTATACGTTTTCCCACCCTCTACCACCCGTTGTTGATCCTGTGGGCGGATTCCCTCGGAGTAATCAGGGGAGAGCCCAGCTCCAGTCTGGATCGGGATTTGCAGAGGAACAAGTTACCCGACGAGGTGACATCACCGCATCGAGCAGACTCCTGCCATACGTCGGCTCTTCCCCAGGTTTATGGCCCGGGGCTGGTCCCATGGAAAAGGAAAAACACAGCTGGCACTGCAAGGTGTGGCCCCATGCCAGGGCTTGGATGGGGAATGTGACAAGGTTTGTTTGCTCCTTTCAGTCCGGCTCCACGAGCCCAGAGCTGGCTTGTGTCACACGTGTCGCCCTGGCCAACAACGGTCACGGGGCAAGGGACAGCAGGCTGGGCTTCCACGTGCTTTGGAGAAGTGATTCCGTGGGCTGGAATGCCTGGGGTTGCCCAAAGACGTCTGTTTTCCCAAATCCAGTTCAAAATCAAGCCTGGTTTCTGGATCCATGTGCTTTGGAGAAGGGATTCCATGGGCTGGCATGACTGGGGTTGCCCAAAGACGTCTGTTTTCCCAAATCCAGTTCAAAATCAAGCCTGGTTTCTGGATCCCAGCTGAGCTGCTGGGCATGGCACTCCCTTGGAGGCCAGGGGGATATGGTGCTTCCAGGTCTGGAATTGGGATAAGCCACGTGGTCTCAGGTCCTGGGTCGTGCTGGCAAAGCAGGACGCTCAGCCTTCCTTTGGAAAGCTGTCAGTTGTTTGCCAAATTTTATCCTGAAGCTGGGAAATAAACCCAACATGGAGCAATGAATCAATTTTCCCCCTCCGGTACCTTCCTGACAGCAAATTTCACATTATACACATCAAGGCAACCCTTTCAAACATCACAATTTATTTTGCATCTTATCCAGTATTTGGGGAGACGGCTTCAAACGCTTGGAGCTGGGGAGAAATTATTCACTTCTCCCTTTGGATTGAGCCACTGGTATTTTATATTTCACAGGAAAAGCTGATAGACTTTCTGCTGGGTTTTTTTGATCCAGTTTGGAAAACCCCAGCGTTGTGCAATCTCCCATAAAACAGCTGAATAAGCCAAAGAGGCAAAGTTTGTGAATCACTGGAGCTCTCGGAGATTTTAGGGATGGAGATGAGGTGAGTTGAAGGTGCTTTAATGAGGTGCTTTGCCTGTCACAGACTTGTTACGACAACACACGTGAGAATTGCTGCCATTCCCGGCAGCCTCTCCTTCTTCCCACTTGGAGGATGGTTCCCAGTAACCTGAGAAGCGTTGCTAATGAAAATTTCCACAGCCACGGATGACACAAAGCTGACAGAGCTGTGGGAAAGGGAGAGAAAGACCTGCACCCTAATCGTCCTCTATGAGAGTGAAAATTACCCTTTATTTTATATTCCTGTTCTGTCGGAGAGCAGGTGCATAAAAAACCCTGGCTCAAACATAACTTTCTGGGCACACGGGGAAAAAAATCCACTCGGTGAAAGCCACCAGACCTGGTTACATCCAGATCCTTGCTCGGAACTGGGCAGCTCAGGGCACATTTGAACAACATCCTAATTAACAGCCGTGAAACTGGAAAAGATCCAGGGCTTCCAGCATTCCAGGTGGTTGTGCCTCAATGGGAAAGCACAGTGGGGTTGGCACAGTAAAGCTGCTTCGTGGATTTTGGAGTGGAAATGTCCATGGAGACATCCTCTCCTACCTGAAAATCACTCCATATGGAGGATTTTTTGGGATAAATCTGGGTGGTTGAAGGAATAGGGATATAAACACTTAACCACTGTCTCAACTCTGTCTTAAAGGCTTGGAAAGGTTGGAGATCTTCCCATAAAGCAGAACACTGGGAAAACACCAGAGCTCCAGCAGAGGGACTGAGTGTGCAGCAGTGCCAGACTTCGGGGAAAGAGAATTTGGGAGTGTCCCAGTAAAACAGCGGAGGAGAGGAAAGACCTTTAAGGTCTGTTACTTTTAAGGTATTTGTTGATAAAAGATAATCAGGAGCCTAAGGTGAGATGGAAACAAACACAAAACCCAACACAAACAACCACAGGTGGTGTCCAGGTGTGCACTGGGGTGTGAGGGAGGCTGATTTTGGAAGTGGCAGCACCCTCCTGGCTTCCCAGGTGGAATTCCACCGCCACTGTGTCCTGGTTCGAGACGAATTTCAAAGGAACGTCTGAATTTGAACGTCCTCTCTTAGAAGGCAGGTTACAGCCACCCCTCCCCCACAAGGTTTGGGAAAGCAATTCCTCAGAGGAAAGGAAAAAAGCCCAATTTATGTAACAAACACAGGAAAAGAATAATAATGCTAAATAATAAAACCTCTCGCTGTGGAGAGAAACCTGGGAAGATTTTAAAGTCCTTCTGTGGCTGTGGTCTCTCTCCTCCTCTTTGGAGCTGGGTCAGCCTGGGCCCTCCCCGGGCCTAAGGTGGAAAGTTTTCCCAGGGAATTCTGGTGTTTTGATGATGAAACAGTCCAGAAGAGAAGCA
>VYZQ01019355.1:0-18622 GCA_013400655.1 Mystacornis crossleyi
TTTATAAATAAAAGGAATAATAAAAAAGAGGAAAAGGGAGAATGATTTACCCTTTCAATTAAAAGCCTAAAGCAATTACATAACATTCCTTTAAAAGCAAAGGCTGTATTCCATATATCACCCCTCAAATTAAAGTTTACCCAGAAGCCTGGGCTGCAGTCTGGTTGCCCAACAAGGTCTGAAACTACCCAGGAGACAGACTTCTCGGGCAGTTGTGGTACAGGGATGGTATCAGTGGAGCATTTTCCCTCTTGCCTCACAGGATATAAAAACGTCAGTGGATGAGGACAGCACTCCAGCCACAATCCAGCCTCATACTATGCTGGCTCAGTGCTGCCCCAGAGGGAAGACCATGCCAGCACCCCACATAGCAAGGCATCAAAATCTGTTGTTACCGCTACAGCATGAACAACAAAAACCATGACCCAAAAGCAAACATGCCACACCAGGCCTAAAAAGACAGGTTTCACTTGGCTTTTATTTGCTGAAGCCCAGCCCAGCTCAAAACCACAGAGAAGCAGAGAAGGATCAGCATAAGAGAGCTAGAGGAACAAAGAATGGACTTTGGCTTCAGCACAGAGCTTCTTCAGCACTCAGTTTTTAATCAGTGTTACCGGACATTAATAATACTGCCTACCCTGGGAGCCAGATGCTGGGCTCACACCTCACAGTCCATCACCACTGCTGCAAACAAAAACACAGACATTTGGAGGTGATGTACACTTTTTCTGTAGGATCCAGATTCCTGGCTGCCCACACCTCAGGCCTGACTCCACATCATTAACTGAGTTAGAAGGAACTGGAGCACAAGTAGTGAACATAGAAATCAGATCAAGCTCCCTACATGACAGGTAGGGTGTGAAAAGCACTGGCCCTGGTGATGGGAGCACTCCACACTTGGCTACAGAGGTTCAGCCCCATTAACCTCAGCAGCTTACAAAGTGCCAGGCTGAGTGGCAAGGACAGGAAGCGGGAATCCCAGCCTGTGCAGCACTTGAGCAGTGCTCTGGATAGCAAAGGCTTTTAAGCATCTTCCTCTTCCTTCTCCTCTCCTGCCAATAGGAGCCATGCAAATGACACTGGCAAAGCTTAAACTACAGTTCCAGACACCCCATCCCTCTGCTGCTGATGGTAAAAGGTGCTGCAAGCTACATGACACTCAGGAAGAATGGCGAATAGGTCTTGGGCTGGGGGAAGTAACTCAAGTCTGAGTTTACTTAAGAATAGTAAAAATACCAAGCACTTGAATAGTATCAGCGTAAGGCATCATATAAATTAAAAGGGCAGAATTAGACTCTTTACATCATTCCAGATCTCCTCCGAAATTTCACAAGGGCAAACCTTCTGATGTAACAATGGCAGAGGTTGTTACCGGCTTTTGTAAGTTTTAAATTGTTCCCACAAGAGGCATTCTCACTAAACACTTGAAGATTTAAGTTGCCAAGAAAAGAAACAACCAGCAGCGGCTTTGCTGGGCACCAATGCCCCTCTGTACCACTCAGAGTACCAGGGCAGTAAAGCAGCTCCAGGCCTCTAACCAGAGCAGAAAAATTCTGCAGAGCAAGCTCGGGAGTCTTGTGACACAGCTGAAATACCTTATGGCCAATATTAAACTTTGGCTTGTAAAGATTTGAGCTGTTTCACTGCCTGCTTGACAGTTCTCTCTGCAGCAGCATTTCAACCAGGACACAGAGGAGCCACTTGTCTCTCTTCTGCTGCCCAACAAGCTGCAAACAGCTGGTTGTGCTGGTCAGAACCCATTTTGCCCATTCCCTCAGAAAGAAGAGGGATGTTTGTGCTGGGGACACAAAGGCCGATCTGTTCAGAGCTGGCCACAGCACTGGCTGACACAGGCTGGCGTCAGAGGGGGAAGGGTACAAACACAAGGGTTGTCCCATTTCCCCAAAGACTGTTCCTAGCCAATGTCATTATTTCAAAACACTGCACATTGAGAATACTTGTGTGAAGTGCTCATAGAAATCTCAACTGTGTAAATTGGAGTTTAATTTGTATATTCAACATTGCCACTCTTTAAAAAGAAGTTAAACACGGCTACATGTTTCCTAGCAGAAAAAGCTATGATCTGCAAAATGCTGCTTCTCTCCTTGGCAATCACTACCATTTGCTTGTTTGTTTTGGTGCAGCATAGGGAGGGAGGGAGGGAAGGAGGGAGGAATGATAATAAAAACATGAACACTTTTTCTCCTCACCTTGAACGGGGACAGGCTCAACAGCCAGCAGCTTTATACAGTACAATCAGCACTCGCATGCCCACAGGAGAAAGAAAACAAAATCATGGCTATTCTTCTTGCATTGCCTTACCCAAATTTAGCTTCAATGAAATCAACATGAAAGACGTTATATATGTAAAGGTCATCCTCATCTGTGTAGTTACAGGACCAGGACATGGACAGAGGAACCTATACACACTGAACCTCAGCCTGCACATACACTGCAGGGCAGGTCACGGCACTCTGCCCGGCCGCACTGCCTGCCCACCCTGCTTCAGCCTACAAAGCAGAGTACGTTCACTTCTGCTTTGCAGGGACTCCCTTACTTTCAGGAAATACCTGTGCATAGAAACTGTGGATCCAGTCACAGCACAAGGCAGCTGGAAGGAAAGCCGGTCTGAGGGAGGCTGCCAGTGCCTCCCAGGCACAATCCCCTTCACTACCTACTACACTAAACCCACCTACTATACTAAACAGGGACATGGTGGAAGGTGGTTCTGGGACAGAAGCACGTCCAAAGAAAGGCAAAGGAGCTGGTAAAGGGTCTGGAGCAGGAGTCTTATGATGAGCGACTGAGGGAGCTGGGGGTGTTTAGCCTGGAGAAAAGGAGGCTGAAGGGAGATCTTATTTTTCTCTACAACTCCCTAAAAGGAGTTTGCAGCAAGATGGGGGCCAATCTCTTATCCCAAGTAACAAGTGACAGGACAAGAAGAGATGGCTTGAAGTTGTGCCAGGAGAGGTTTAGATTGGATAGTATGAAAAATTTCTTCACGGAAAGGGGGTTATCAAGCATTGGAACAGGCTGCCAGGCAAGTGGTGGAGTCACCATCCCTGGGCATATTTAAAGATGTGTGGATGTGGAACGTAGGGACATGGTTTAGAGGTGAATTTGGCATCGCTGGGTTAACAGTTGGACTTGATGATCTTAAGGGTCTTTTCTAACCCGAACTGTTCTGTGACTCTAAACCACTCCTGTCCCCAGAGCAAGCAGACGAACAAGCCCTCTTTTCTCCAGCCTCCTTGGCCACTGTGGCTCATACCCAACTGTCCTTCAGCAGGACTAGTCAGAGGGCTCAAGCTGTACCACAGGGGTCCTTCCACCAGAACTGATCCCCAAAGGAGTCAAGGCCAAGGACACTGCAGCTGAAATGCTGTTGAATCAGATTTACATTTTGTTATTCTATCATTTATAAAGGAAATAACATTCTAAACACATGGCATTATTATTGCAGAGCTGTGTCTCACTTGAGTTCTCAAAATCAGTTATTACACTTTAACTGGGTACTCTTTGTATAATACTGTAAGAGATTTCTTTGCAGCACTCTCCAAAGCTATGATTACAGGTTTAACAGTACAGCTTAGCTTCAACTCTCCATGTTTTCTAATGATACCGATATTTAAAAGAAAAAACCCCACAAGGTAATTTTGCTGCGTTCCAGGCCTGGAGACCTCGGAGCTTCTGAGCTAACCCAAATTCCCCTGAGACCTCAGACACAAAATACAGCAGACTTGCACCTTCAACCTTCTTGTGAGGATACCAATTCTGTCACTTTTCAATCACTCTTAAACTGTGGTCACAAATTTGCACCTCTTTAGAGACAAGGAAAACCATCAGGTCTGGCTGTTAGCCAGGTAGCCATCAGCAGCTGATGGAGCCTGCCCGGAAGCAGAGCTCATCCCCAGTAGGGATCTGCCAGCGCTCAGATACACAAAGCAGCCAGCCGGGGTAAAGTCAGCAAGCCAAGGTTTTGATTATGCAATTACTTGTTCAGCTACAACTGCAGGTTTTCCTGCATAATCAGGCTGATAAACATCAAATTCTTTCTGGTGTTGCCTCGAATCCTAAATGATGTAGTCAGAAGTCAGAAGGGAGACAAATGATATCCAGAAAACCCAGTGGGGAGAGGAGAATTGTGTTGTTGTGTAAGGGGCAAGCCGTGCAGAGACTTTGGGCTTGGGGTACTCTGCAAACCCAGAATACCTCTGATGATCGTCACAGTCTGGCACTAAATACTGCAATGGCACCAAGGCAGTAACAAACTCAAATTTCTCCTGGGAAATCATCTATGCATGGATAGTTCCATAGAGAGGGCGTGAGGGCACTTACCTCCTGTTAAAACGGAAATGGGTCAAATTTCTGCTGGATGCAGCTTTTTGGGAAAAACATAACTTCAGAAACCAGCCTCCACCTGAAACTACATTTTTGTTGTCTCCACAAACAGTGACCGCCTTCTGCTCCAGTGTAACATTATTTTTAGTGTGTTTCTGCTCTTGAAGAGGTCAGAGCTCAGCTCTAAACAAGACCTGATACATCCTTTGAAAAGCTGTTGATAAAGTATCTGTCACCCTGGAATTTAAGAGAAACCAGGCAGGTTTGTAGAATAAACATTTTGATACTTTCTAATTTGATACAAATACCCACAACTCGAGCACAGATGTGACTGTGCAGAGTTACTCAACCTCGGTGATTAGCACGGAACCGTAGATAAAGAAACAACAATCATTTAATCAATTATTATTGCATAAAATGACTCAACTCGGAGACTGAACTGCTGCCACATCTATTTTACAAAGCTTTTGCTCATCGGTCTTAGAGGGAGCAGGAAGGGAGGAGGGACAAGCCAACAGGGTTGGGGAGGCAGAGTGTGGAGCCAGGTTTGCTAAGCACAGTAGCACCACGGTAACAGAGACTGCATGGAAAGCTCGGAGCAGATCTTGCCAGCCATGCAGAAAGCCAGCCAAGTGAGTCACCCAGTCAGGACCAAAGATCTGTCCATAGTGTTTTAAAGGGGAATTAATACAGTAGGTGTTGGGGAAAGGATAAAGCTGTATCAGCATCTTTTTTCCCCCATCAGTGATTTATGCCATTATTGCTTGCTAAAAAATACCCTAATCCCATGGAAATTAATGGGAATATTCATGCTGGCTCGAAGAGGAGGCAGCTTTCTCTCTCCTACCTCCTGCTTCATGTTCACTCCCCTTCCTGGCACTCTCTAGCAGAAGGCAGGTTGTCCCCACCGGCTCACCACCAGAGGCTCAGCCACAGACAACCGGACAGGGACAGCAGGGTCTGGGTGGGGAACACAAACCCTGAGGAAAACCAAAACTGCAGATGCAGCCTCCTGTAAAAGCATTTCAGCAAATGAATCAACCCCAAGACTCCTTCAGTTGCAGGGATAATCAAGACTCTATTTCTGTTTTCAAAGAACAATTAACTAAATCTACATAGCACTGACAACAAACAAGTTCTGTCCTAGATATAAGCAAGTGCATGTACAACATGCATGCACGCTGTGTGTGCCCACTTGCATCTTGTGTCTATGTAATATTGCTAACAGACATTTAAAGCTGTGCCCACACCGGGGCTAGGTCAGCTCTGGAATTTAACAGCTACACTTTAAGGCATTCCTAAACATCAGCCAATGCAATAGTGAACGGAAAGAAAGCAGAGAGAAAATAAAGAAACTAAATAATATATTGAATATTCCCCCACAGAAATACTTTTTCCAGCCTTTATGGTTTCCTGAACACTTCTCGATTCGTTCACATAGAGAGTTCTACATGAAGTCTTTACCACAGAAAAAGCTAAAAAGGTAGTGAGGCCAACTTAATTTACAGCTGCATTGAGAAGATATTAAAATTACACCTGGAAGAGCTATTTTATGCAAGTTCTAAAGATTTGAGGAGTCTCTTCCTCATTTCCTCCTGTGTTCAAGGTTTCCACTGTGAGTTTCAGAGAAACAAGGAAGCATTCCCCCAGAAGTATGACTAACTGAAAAGATCAAATGTAAATGTCTTACAGTAATTCACATAATGTATCATTTGTGACTTCTCTACTGGAAGCATATCTGTCTGGGCTCATACCAAATATACATCCTTATCCACTTCATACAGTGTGCATATTGATAGAAAAGTAACAGAACAAAGTATTAAGGAGAACAGCATATCTAAATTTTCCACAGAACTGAATAAATACCTGCCCTTATTCAAGCTAACTATGCATTTCAACAAAATGGGAACGAACTACTACATTAAGTTGGTCAAAACTTTTTGGCTATGAAAATTTCCTGTGATAAACGTGATGTGACTGCAAAGATTTTCTATAAGGAGATGGTACATTGGGTAATTCTCTGCTATTCCATACAGAAAATTCTACTTATAAAAGGTTTTAAATGCAAGTTCAAACCAGCCTTTTGACAGAAAATTGTTTTAACTTTTAGATATAAAATGCCATACCTAAGTAAAACATCATAAAATTTCCCACAGAAACCTGTGTGTTTTCAAGTTAGCTCTTCCTTTCCTCCCTCAAAAACCAGAAGGTATTTGTTCCTCAGTCTTTTGTTAAGAGAGTGAACCCTGAAAACTCTTTAAGGTCTTAATACTATTTATGCACATAGACAAAAAGCTCTAGCAGTACTTGAATGAAAACTCGAGCATTAAATACTAACATTTCTTGGTATGCCTAGCAGAAAAGTTCGATACATATATAAAACAAGATCAACACAGAATGATCCTAGCAATGAAGTCCTTACACAGGCAAATCCAAGAATCAATTTCAGTTTATTTTTATAGGGTGTAATTTATAATATGCTCAGAGTCACTATTTATTTCCTCAAGAGTTCATAAACAAAGTGCTGCTCTTTTGATAGTCTATCCCCCATGTTTATTAAAATAGATATAACAGAGTGAAAGGGAAACATAAAACTGACAGATAATAATTTTTAGTTTCAGGGATATTTTATATGCCATCTCTGAGAACTTCAATTTATGACTTTCCTTAATAGAGACTTTCAGGGTTGATTTTAATGTGTTAAGTGAAAATTCCACTGGTTTGTTACTGCAATGCTTTCTTTATGACCTGTCCTCACACATCACCTACGTCTGGCTTATTTATACAGACAGCCATTCGCTGAACGACAGGGAACTTCTTAAAACTAGTTGCTTTCACTTGCATTCTTCCTGTATTAAAATGTTATTTGCTTTTACGGTCTTTTTTGGCCTGACACTTCTCCAGAATTTCACAAACACAAAGAAGACTGAAGTTATCATGAAGTTTTGTACCTCTTTCAAGGCAGGAATAAAGACTACCTCCCCGGAGCTAGATGAGAGCTGTGTCTTAAAAAAACATCCCAAGAGCATCAGCCTGCAACCCAACCACTACTCCTGCAAAGAAAAGCGTAACAAAAGCCACGACAGCAACAGTGGCTTCAGCTATTAGCTGAGGCATCTGCAGCACCCTTAGGTCTTTCATCAGGTTTAAGTGTTGCTTGTGTCATTCCCCACCACTGTGCTCAGGACTTCAAAAATTTGGGCTATGTTAACTATTTGACTGGCCATTTACCTGAGCTTCTAAAATCTAGATGAGTTTAATTTGGGCAAAACACAGTAATAACACCTGAAGCTCTTAATGAAGAGCCTGTTGTCATCATCACTGAAGTCACTCCAGCATGAAGCTTGCTTCCCTTCTCTTGCAGTAAGCACATCTTCCTGACTCTAATATGACAGAGCTCACAAACACCCACTTCCCCAGCTTTGGAAAAGTCCTCTCAGTGGTGAGACACAGAGTCAGAATCACAGAACAGTCAAGGCTGGAAGGGACCACTGGTGGGGTCATCTGGTCCAACCATTCTCCTTAAGCAGGATCTTCCTAGAGCACATTGCACAGGGTTACATCCGGACTGTTCCTGAATATCTCCAATGAGGGAGACTCCACAGCCTCTCCAGTGTTGAGCTGGAACAGCCCACCCTGACATGCTAAATGTAGACAGACCCAACCGGCATCAGCTCTGCCTCTCCAGACCTGGCAAAGCCCCAGCAGCCTAAAGCTGCCGTGCTGGCCCTAAGCACATATGAGGGTCAAGCACCAAACAAGGAATACCTGTTGATGGGACTGTTCATTACAGAAGTATGTATATAAATACATCTTATGGTCTGTGTCTCTCTTCCCAAGTACGTATTTATGTGGTAGGAATCCTGCTGGGTCTCTGCAGACACTTCTCCATCCCAGCCACCCACCTCTGAGGGGGGAGGAGGCTGGGTACCAGGAAAGTCTATCACTGCATGAGACAGGACAAGCAGGTTAAAAGCGACAGGTAGTTACCAGGAATAATGTGTTCTTTGGAAAACTACTGTAATTTGGAAACCATTTTTTTTGTTCACAGCATCCTCCAAAAAAAAACCCCCAACCAAATAAACAAAAATCCAAAACCCCCACACAAACAAACCAACCAACCAACCAAATAATAATCCCCCAAACCATACAAAATAAATCAAACAAAAAACCTCACAAAGATATCAAGCAGCAAGTATTGAAGGGAAATCCTGCTCACCTTATTCCTGGAAAATACTTCTGAACATCCAATAATTAAATACCTCCTTTGGCTTCACGTCAGCAAGAACAGGATCCTTCTGGCTTCCACCTGGGAAGAGTAAGACCAAAGGGAAGCTGCCTGCTAACAGGGAAATCACATCTGCCATGACAATCCTGCCAGTCCCTCTACTAGCTTTGTCTTTCCAGGCTGTTTCACAGGGACTAAAGCCGAAAGCCTAGGATAACCAGATTAAACTTTCACTGTCTCAGTTAAAACTATTAGCTTAAAGCAGCCTTAATAAGATACATGCTGGATAACTCTAAACCTCTCCAGCATCTTCACACAGCTGTCTCTTGCTTCCCTTGCAGAATCAGAGCCAATGGCAGTTTAAACACATGTCAGTAGAGTAAATCATCCTGGAAATAGCTATTCTTGAAATAATTCAGACTAAAGTGAAGATATGTTATTTCCACGGTGTAGCTTTCCATGGTCTCTCATAACTTCTTGATTACATTACAAGCCAAAACAGGTACTGCACCAGCTGTATATGCCTATGGCAAATGGAACATAAAGCTTAACTAATGGTCCCATTTCCCTGAAAGGGCACATGAGGCTGATAAATATTCCAAAGAGGTCATGTTATCTGTGGAAGCAAATCAGGTAAGTTGTGTCTCCTTTGCCAGAAAAGAACTTATATTCTGATCCTGGCTTTTCACATTTTATTTTTATGCTATGATATATTTCTAGCTTTCCAATACTCGGAAAAAAATTCTGTTTCTCAGGTACTTACACCATACCAGGAATCTACCATTTTTTAGTCTGCTACTAAAGTGAACAGGAGCTGTTCATACAGATGCCCAGACACACACGTTACTCACCTATGTGCTGCCTTGAAGCTTTCTCACTGCTCGAATACGTCATCTTCGGAAGGAAATATCCCAGAGCAGAGAGGAATAAACAGCCACAGCTTTAGTTCTGGTGATGTCTAGAGCTGTGCCAACAAGCACAGCCTCCAACAGTTCAGCAAAAACCTGCCTATCATTTTTAGAAGGAGCATGCTGTATGTTAATCATTTCTAATCAGAGACAGTTTTTCCACATCTGCTTTTCTGGCTCATTTCCTAACAATTAAAAACTCCACTTTACCCAACAGTACAATACAGATATGCTGCTTTGGCAGTGACCTACTTTGGTATGCCCTTAGCATATGTGCAGCAAAGCCGTAACCAGTTCAGTAGTTCAAGTTCTAGACAGACAAAATAAAAGCCAGACTGCAACAGAAGTGTACAGTAGCAGCAGTCAGAAAGCCTATCTGCCAAAGAGATATGTGGAAATTATGTCCCTTAATTGAATTTATGTGAAGGAACAAACTTAAACTAACAGCAAGGCAATATCTAGTGTTGAAACAATCTGATGAACTAGTCACAGCTGATTAAATCTCTTTTAAGCAAGTTTGTTAACTTATGTTCTGGAAAAAATTATGTTTTGATTGCTAACTGGATGATGAACTAACCAAGTCTGTCTTTTCCCAACTTCCCCCATAAACAAACTTTTGGGTCCCAGTTCATTACTCAGAGTTGCTCGACTCTGAGATGTTGCAAGATGCTGGATGTCATATTTCAATTAATCCTCTCTCCCAGAAGTGCAAGGTAAAGAGGGCTGAGATATTAACCGTCTTTTAAAGCACAGAGATATGGTCTCACAGAGCAGCTTTCCTGGTCCTGCGAAATAGCAGCTGACACATTTATTTAAGAGCATGAAGGAGGCTCACAACACCTTCCGACATGTAGCACGAATGACAACTAGCACTCCATGCTTTCTACATACTTTGCAGTCTCTCACAGACTTCTCTAGCCCAAATCAGCCATGTCTCACCTTGAACATCTTCAAACTGCCTCCTTGCTTGCAGTGACACTCCTCAAGGCATGTACCAAATGCTGTCACTCCCCTGATGTCCCTTCCCTTCCCATCTCTACAACAAACTTTGTGCCTCTGCCAAAACAAGACAATTTATTCCTCCTATTCCGAGTCCTAACTCTCCCAATCTGCCATAACAGTACAGTGCTCTCCCTCACTGCTCTAAGAACAGATGTCCTGGCAAAGACCCCTAGCACAGGCACACCTTATGCTGGCAGAAGTATTTTGCTCTCCTCGACAGTTGAGGGTTTGGAGAGGTGACACAGCTGAGCCGAGAGACGCCCACTTCACACCAGCTACAGCTGCTGTAGTGACACCAGTGTGAGACTGGGAGGGGCTAAAAGAAGACCCTGGCTCACCTCCAGCCACCATGTCAAGGCCAGCAAAGCTGTGTTCTATGGGCTACTCACAAACTCTATGTGATAAGTAGCTAAAATATTTTTTGCACGTTCTAGAAATACTGCTACCACCTCCTCTTCACCAACTACTTTTCTGAGATGCTTGAAGAATTGTTTCAGACTTGGAAAGCCGGAGTCTTCCATGCTGTACTGGGACAGCTTTGTTCCCATCACATTTTGTTCACTATGCTGTTGCTCTCTTGAACTACTGTTTTCTCCAATTTCCCTTCTACTGAAGTAGCTGTACCAATTCTAACAAGTAGCCATGGCAACATAATCTTGCAGAATAAAGGACAAAATAATCCTATGATCAGAAATCTAAATTAGAAAAATGGAATGGAAATAATGTGTTCTTAAAGCCTGGAAGCAGAATGACTACTGGTACAGGTTACAAATAGATAGAGCAAACTCTCCAATACTTATGAACTCTGAATGAACACAAACAGATGCTATACTTACAGCCAAATTTACAGATACATTACTAGCAGGGCAAGTTCTACACCAAGTATTATAAAAACAGTGAGATTAAGAGACTAAAAAAAAGTTAAAAATAATTTCCAGTTTATACCTAAAACCATCAATCTACTGGGATCATCACCTGAGCTGGGCTGTCCCAAATCTGAACGGGTTTGAATTATGGACACTCCTCATCAGCTCCCTCAGGACAGACATGCAGTGAGCATTTCTCACCCAAACCCAGTGGGCAGCAGGGGTGTGAAGAGGCCAGTGCCCCTGGCATCATCTGTGTGAAAATGTCCTCCTGGGAGGGTGGAACTGGCCTTCAGTGAAAAGGCACCTGCCATAGCAAAATTAAGACACAAACATTGTTTTATTAATCATAGCAGAAGCCTTTAGCTTATACCAAGATTTCAATTTAATTTTCACGAAGAAATTACTACTGGGATTTTAAAACATGCTTTTTCCTTTTCTAATGATACTTAACATGTACAATCTGTATGCGCAATTGAATCCCAGGTCTCTAGACATATTTAGTCTTCTAACTTCTCCTTAAGAAAACAGTTGCTTCTATAGGGCTTAGTATACGATTTCCAGGGTGTATGGGTTGACAGGGCATCCTGCACTTGGTCCAAATAAATCCAGCAAGGTGTTGCCCACAACTGCTTTATTTTCTTTAGTGTAACTGAGAAAGGGGACTCATACAAGAATTACTTCGAAGAGGACGTACTGATTTTTATCTGTGAAAGGTGATACAGGCTGTCTGGACTGCTAAATTAGCCTGTAATCTAATCTAATCAATGAAAGACACATCAAGTGTTGCCACTCAACCTTCCCCATCCGCTGCAGGCATCTGAAACAATCAAAACTGAGATTCTCAGGAATTGCTTAGACCTGGAAGTCTTAGAATAAGATTACCTGCTCCCTTTCCTTTCAATTTCACTTTCAAACTGATGTGTGCCAAGGGCAGATACGCGAGTTCTTGAAATGTACAGCTTCTAAATACAAAGCATTTCCCTAACTGCTATTTCCTCGTACAAAAAAAACCCCCAACCTCCCCCTGCGCCCCTCAAAAAAAAATAAAGTATTTTGTCCATTCATATACTGGAAGTATAAAGAATAACTATGCATACAATTTGCAATCACTGAGATTTACAGCCCTGACCTGACTGTAGTAAGTAGTTATGTCATATACACATTTATTAAGTGCCCTGTGCCTCATTTTTCCTCTATACTTGCAGGAGACACACTTTTTGGATACATACTGTATTTTGTTATCCCTCAGAAATCTCCTGTTGTCACTACTTTACTGAGAGAAACATGAAAACAAACATAAGATCGAAAACTACAGCCAACAAGTAGGCCATACCTAATTTCACACTATTTCAACATGTGATTCACACAGATAGGATTGCTTTGCTTCACCCAGAGAAAATTTTAGAAGGGTGGGAAGGGGAGAATCCTTACAGTTCTTACAGAAATATTGTTTGGAAAATAATACACGTTACTACAGTACAAATTGCATCGTGTTTATTCTTACATAGCTTTAAAGCTGTGTATTAGTCCCAAGGGAGCCACAGAAGATGACTATAGTCTACTGTCCCTAAGCTAAAATTCACTATGCAGGGGCCTGCCTCTCTGTGTGAAATTTATGCAAACCCAGGGAGGCTGCCAAAGCTACTTCTCCATGGACCTTGCAATTGTGTTAACTGAGAATCATCGAAAACCAATAAAACTCTAACAACACTAAGAAAATGCTCCTTTTCCCACTATGTACCTTCTACCACCATCATTACCAGCTCACTCACACACATTAAACAAGTTAGGGAAAAATACCCTGCAGACAGATAGCAAAAATCTCTAATGCAGTTTTTGTTTTCTTCACATCCCAATACAGCATCACACAGGGGGGTCCCTGTTTGACATTGGCACAGGCTACTTCAATTTTCGTTTTTTTCACTGAACACACACAGAATACAAGTAAAGCACAACCAGCCTGGTTACAGAGCATGCCAAGGGACTGCTCTTACTCGGGATGCTTTGATGAAAACAAACACCTTTCGTGTCTTGAGAGTCACTTGAACGTAATGTGCTTCACACAGCACGAGAGGGGCTGCTTGATTTTCCAAAGTGCTTATTTAAGAAGCCCAAATTTAACAGAACCACAGGGAAATTACATGTACAAACAATAGCTGTCAGGATAATTTTAGCTTCCTTCCACACCTGCAAATATGTATGGAACAAGGAGGTTGCCTTGTCTCCAACATAGGGAAATTCTCTCTGCTCCTGAACACTGGTGAGAAGCTCCACCCTGGTGTTCTGAACACTTGAAAAGCCACCCAGGGCTGACAAGCCCAACGTCAGGGCTACCCCCACCCCTGCTCCCTCCACCTGCTTTGTTCGCCGCACCCACACCCAAGCTGTGATAGAAAGCTCACAGGAAATTAAACCCTGCAGGCAGAAGCGGTCCATCCCTGCAAATGTGAGACAGAATGATTTCTATGGTCTCAAGTCCTTCCTCACTGTCACCTCCGTCTCCTCTTGAACCTTCTGCTTTTACAGCTCCTCCTATAGCAGTATCACCTGTTGCCTTATTTCATTTATCAAATTCTACTGGATTTAAGGCACCCTGGCCGGCTCCATAGACCACACCTATAAGAAGGAACTTTAGCCTAGTAGGTGAATTATGCAAGTGAAGACTGATGTCCTTCAGGGATGGAAGATGTGAAGACAGAACAACCCAGCATGGCTATTAAATTTGTTAAAATAGCACCTCTCCTACAGAGCTTTACAGCTGTGCCCCCCCACAGCCACACAGCTACAGCACTCCTGACCCTTCAGCAAATCTCTTTCCACCAGCTCAGAGACAGTGATCAATGCAGCAAAAGGGGCAAGTGTTAAAATGAAGCACTGCATGATCCCTTCTCTCCACAGACCTTCCTCCTCCTGCCACCCACCCGAGTGCCAGCCCTGCCTCCCACACAGGGTGCAGAGGCCTGGGGAGGGATTTTCCGCTCCCTTCCTCGCTGCACAGGAATGCAGGGGAGACTACAGTTTAGTGCTGAGCTGGTAAAAGCCTCATTTCACTGAGCAAGCAGTTTTAAGCAGGACACTATATAACAGGCAGGCTCTGGCACTCTGAGGTTGGGCGTATTGAGCCATATCTTCCCCGCCATAACCTCTAGGAAATACTCAATGGTAAGACCCTTTCCAGGAACGCACAATGCATTGGGCAATACTCAGAGCCCTGCTGCACTGTGAAATGTGTTTCTCGTGCTTTTACACCTTGCCATGCCTTTGCAAATTCGGCTTTCCTGGGCTGGAAGTCACAAACAAATCTCAGAATCTCCTTCAAAATGTAAATCTTACATTTTGACCCGGGAAACACATGCTGGCTTTGCTCTGTGAAATGGAGAAAGAGTCCAGAAAGGAGCTGCACAAGGGTCTTGCCCTGCTTTTTTGCACAGACTGCTTTTTGCCATATATAACTCTCTAAGAAGTCAGGAAATGGCAAATGCCTATTGTCTGGAAAGAAAGGAAAATCAAGTGTTGCCCTTCTATACTTTAATGGGTAAAAAGAACTTTAAGATTTTCCTTCCTTTAGTAATAAAAATACCATTTTAGACTCTGATGCTGAAGAATGAGCTTCAAAGTGGGCAGTAGAATCACAGAGAATTCTTTTAAGCTGCCTATTTACACAAGCCATTCACGTAGAGTGGGTCCCCGCTGAAGGGAGCAGCCCTCCCGGGCAATGCTGGAGCCAAGTCCTGCTTTGGTTACTCTGCTGAAATAGCAAGAGAAAGGCAGAACAAAATACTGAGTGCAGTGTCAGAGTATTCTAACTTTACATAGGGATGACTATTGAAATATACTCTCGTTTTGCAAACTACAAATTCAATCGCAGAAACAACTACTGAGGCACCTCAGCACGCAGCAAAGAACAGCAAGATAGCTGTGATGTTAAAAGGAGTGAAGGAGGGTGCTTGGAGTCCCCACTGAAACAGCATCATCTTCACTCCTAGCCAGGAAGAAGACTGAGGGGTTTTAAAGGCTCGTGCAGCAGCACCGTGCTCAGGTGCTTTTGCTGCAGGCACTACACAGAGGGAGGGAGACTGTTGCAAGCACTGTATACATTACCCATTAGGTCACAGCACAGCTCAGCCATTACCTGGCCTGCACCCCAGAAAGCCCTTAAACTCCATAAACAAATCAGTGATAAAAATTAGATGCAACAGCCTCACTTCAGACTGCCCAGAGAAGTTCATATTAATGCTTCAGAGGTATATCTGTAATCAAGTCTGCTGCAGTGAGGGAAGACGATGCACTTTGGTCCTGCAGGTATTTTAGGGCACAGAGGGAGAGGAGACGCAACTGTCCTCAGCTTCTTAAAGCCTCATGGAGCACTAACTCCTCCAGTTTTCACTGTCACGCGCACAACAAGAGTTTCTCAGCACACACTACTGCGAAATACATTTTCCCACCTTCTCTCCCTTTCAAACTTTTTTTGTCACTTTATGCCACAGTTGGTTGCTCACAGCTGATCCTCAGCTTCACCTCCCAGCCGGCAGCAGCACCTCCTTTGCTCCTCAAAATAACCACCAAAAAGACACACTTGAAGGAAAGTGCGGTAGCGAGAGGGCTACAGGTACAGCGAGATGGGAGTGCCCGTGGTTCGCAGGAAAGCGATGGCACACGGGAAGGCAGCGCGGCAGCGTGCCTCAAATGCCACTGACCTCTGGTTAAATGAACTTCTGGGCAAATATGTAATCACTTTATCAAACACACGCCAAGGGCATTTCTGAAGCTGTTCATTCTCTCAGGTGGAGCAAATAAACTAGTCCTTGTGAGAAGACGGATTAAACGCCTGTGCACGCCTCTCTCCTCATGAACTCGCGGTCTGGGGGAACCTCGCTCTGCTTCTACTTGCTCCCCGCAACATCCGTCCCGTTCTGGAGGGACACCCTCCCTCTACGTCTTCTCCGCGCACACCAGCGTCTGCTCCTTTCTGCTGGCTCAATTTCTAAGGCTACTTTTTACAAAACTGTTTCAGTCACCCGAGAAAGGAAAAGGCGCTGCTTTGCAGGGATGGCCAATGAGTCCGTGAGGCACCGCCAGCTTCATTTTAAACCGTTTTGCCCCCACCCCCATCCCTGGTCGGAGTAGGGTGGTGGAAGGAGGAACTGAAGGGACGGTGGTGTTGGGCGTTTCGAGATGATTAGGGCAAAGGCACCCAAGCCATTCCCTTAATGCCAGGGGAGGAGAGGGGGTCCTTTACCTCTTTAACCCATTCTCTCACAGTACCAAACTCTCCCCACCTTCCTTGGGCTGAAAAGATGCGAACACGTCCTGACGGCAGATGCAGAAGATCCCTCACCCTGGAGGAGACTCGGTCAGACTCCCACCGGGAGCCTCAGCCCAGGAGCGGACCCGCCGCCGCGACCAGACGGGCCTGCGGAGGCTCCACCGACCGCACACGGACGGGGCTGTGGGGGCTGCGCCGGCGGATACAAGGGCGGAAAGTTCAAGCCCGTCTCCCCGGCATCCCGCTTGCCCTTTCCCGAGGGGCTATGTCCATAACGCGTGCCGTCGGGGGTCCGGGCGCGGCGCGGGGTACGGGGTGTGAACCCTCCCCGCTGGAAAGACGCCCGGAGGAGCAGCACGGGATGCGCGGGGTCACCGCCGCCTCTCGGGCAGCCGAGCCGCGCCTCCCAACAGCCCCCCGCTCTGGGACGCGCACAGCCGGACCGCCACCGCTCCCCTACCTTCCAGCAGCACCTCCTTGCCGGCCCGTTTGAGCGCCTGCACCGCCTCGTCGTGAGTGGCATCCCGCAGGTCGGTGCCGTTCACGGACAGGATGGCATCGCCCACGTAGAGGGCCTGGGTCTGGTCGGCCGCCAGCCCCTTGAAGATCTTGCTGATGAGGATGGGCATCTTGTTCTCCTTGCCCCCCTTGATGCTGATGCCCAGTCCGCCCAGCTCCTGCTTCAGCACCTTCACGCACCGCTTCTTGTTGGAGATGGCCTCGGGCACCTGCTCGGGGGGGTCGGTGAAGGCGGTGCGCACCGCCGCCGGCCCCCCGNCGCCCGCGGGCGGAGTGGGACGGGGGCGTCCCGCCCTTCCCGCCGGGACGCGGCGCGGCATCCCCCTCGCTGAGCCGCGGCTCCCGTCGAGCCCGTGCTGCGATGGCATCTGGCGCTGCAGGGGCCCCGCCGGAGCGGCGGTGCCAGCCCCGGCAGCTGCCGTCTGCAGTGGGGTGTAGCGGGGACCTGAAGGAAACCAACGGCAGGGAAGAGATAAGGAAAACCCAACTCCGTTTTTTTTTTTTCCCAGGGACTTTTTTCCTGTAAAGTGAATTAAAACTAACGGGTGTCCCTAAGGTACTTAAATTTCATCTGTATGGAAGTAGCATACGAGGTATTAAATGCTTGTAACGGATAATTTTGCACATTTTGTAATTCTTTACTATGCCCTTTGATTACAAATTTTAAAGGCTCGTGGAGGCCACATTTCCCAATTTGCAGTTTTCCCATGCTCCCTTCCCTCCTAGGAAACAATAGGTGCCTGACAAGGGGCTCGAAGCTCCAGCTCGGCATCAGAGGAGGCAACGCTTTCACACTGCCTTTTGGAGATAGCCGCAGCAGGCCTGGAGGTGCTGCCCCACAGCATCTACATACACGAAGCACCTCCAGGACTGCCTTTGTTTCTGCTCCTTGCAGAGCAACTCTGCCTCCTTCCTAAGCTGGAATGAAAACTCCAGCGGTTCTGGACCATTTGGTGTATGTATGAACAACACTTTGTGGAGGCTGGGACAGCCATAGCAATTATTAGTCCCAATCATTTCGGCCATGTGAGTCATGTGGGTCCCTAAGTGCTTCATCTTGCTCCTTTATAAAGTGATGCCATTCATTTCTGACACTGGGGGGTTGCTTCCAGGTACACACAGATACCCCAGGTTAGTGTGGGCTGGGCAACTTGGGACTCACCTCCTCAGTGTGGGATGGGACCTACATATGGGATCATCCTCAGACAAGTTTCTCTTGNGGCTCCGCGGCACGCCGTCCCATCGCCGCCCAGCCCGTTGTGGGCCGCGCCGTCGGGGCGCTCCTCGCCGCTCAGTACCAGCGCCTCGCCGCCCAAGTTGGCCAGCACTTTGTGCCAGCGCTCCCGCACCAAAACTTCCAGCCAGCCGCTGCGCTGCGCCCGCCCGCCGCCGCCCGCCGCCGCTACCGCCATCTTAGGAGCATGCTGGAAGCGCCGAGTGACGGCACCCCCGGCACGGCACGGCACGGCACGGCACAGCGCGGCGGCAC